>JAHZNE010001698.1:0-10118 GCA_027744055.1 Callyntrura sp. NNG-2020
CCCGTTGTGTAATCAATGAGATACTGTAAGATCCATTTTGTTAATTCTACGTTTCTTCGTCTCATATTTAAGTCCGTGTTTTAAGGGTTTATTATAAATTATACCTATACAAAACAAACAAACAAAATGGTTGTAATTTTATCACCAAAAGTTCTTTCCCCTGCGGCAATTGGACAATGGAAAACAATTTATCAAATAGCATATGTACACATGTACCGTTGCGTTGACCGTATAAAGCATATCCATTAAAGCCACTTATCATTTTTTCGCAATCACACTTCCCCCGAAGCGACCAAGTAAAGCAGGTAAAATGCTTGTTCTTTCTGATACCGTTTTTTTTTCATCTCAGACATGCAGGAATGTCATTATTGTTATCACTTATTGTTAATTTCAGTGAACTTATTTAATTTGTACCTACTAACTGTGTTGCTTAATGAAAACATTTTATATATGAATAATAGCAACTTTCCACAATTCCGCAAAATAATTAAACGAACATTTTCCGACTAATATTTTGTTTTTATCGTGCCTTATGTAATAAGCTGTGAAACAAGTTAGTGACAACCCAATCCACTGCGACATAGTATTGCAAATGGAATGAGTCACTCTTATTTTAAATCAAATTAAATCACTGGGCTTTCCACTGTTTTAAATTTCACTCATTCAGTCATTGTAAACTCATTTGATTGGCGGCAGAGATTTGGATTTTAAAGTATTTAAGCGCATTAACAGGCACAAATAATAAAAAAAATCAGGGTGTGGGAGTACCCTCATTTTATTGTTTTCCATGAACCAGCAATACGAAACGGAAAGTAGTAAGTTGTAAGCAGGAATACATTATGTTCCATTCAAAGCCAATAGTTATGTTATAAGTTATGACCATGAGATACGCATAGGAAGAAATAGTTGGTGATAGTAAGACTAACGGTAAATCCGTTTCCGACATTTCCATTTCGTAGTGCCCATCACGGTAAGACGATAACAAAAGTTGATACGTTAATGTGTTAGCAAATGAAACAGATAAGACAAACTGTATGTTTCGTTGGTGTAGGTGGTGTGTTAGATGATATGAGGACTCGTTGGATATACATATTCTCTTACAGCAGCAGCACCAACTGGTACTGTGTCCTTACTTTCATATTATGTACGCTGTCAAACAGAAATTACCGGGTTAATGATAATATGATATGATAATCTGGCGCAGAGCAATAAAGTTGCATTATAACAGGCAAAGTAGCAATATAATATAATGTCTGACTCATATTGTATGTATTCCACACGGCTATCTCATAATAATTATTCGCCCCATATTCAAAGTTCAAAGGAACAAACATTTCAGTCCAGTGACAACAGTCAACAGTCCGCTCTTAGTTTTCAGCTTCGTACGTCCTCTGAAACCTTTCCCATCAAGACTCTTCTCATTACAAACTTCACTTTTCTGTCTACTAAGAAACATTCTTCACATTCTTCGTGCTCGTATACAAAAACAGCTTTAAAGGTAAGTATCGAGAAAAGCAATTCATTCATCCATATAATCTATTTATATTATTTTCCGCTGCTTAATTCCGTATCAATCAATAAACAAGACTCTCTGCCTGCACGACAATAAATGAAAAATATGGTTCTATTTAGCGTGATACGGATTTTATACATTTACTACCGCGCGTGAGAAACATCAGCTGCAAGTCAATCGTATACACAATCCAATTTATGTTAGCTTGGTGCTTTATGTGTGCACACTGTACACCTAAATTTCGCATGCTATTTGGTTTTTATTGTTATTATATACCGCACATCACTTTCTCAACATACCAAATAATTAAATGCTAATTCTAGAAACAATAAGGCAATGGAGAAGCGCAAAATGGCTTCCTTCTGATAAAGTACTGAAACTAGCCAGGCCAAGTTTGAATTTTTTATGCTCACTTTTTGTGGGTGTGGATTTGCACTATTTAAGTTAAATGCATGCATCCTACTGAAATCTCACTCTATTACCAACTAGTAGCACAAAAAGCACAAAATCACATGCATAAACTAGCTCTTCGTAGTGATTCACCAGACCGATGGCCGGGTGAAACGGTTAGGCAGCTCAACTCCATTTCGATATTTACTTTGAAGTTCATTTTTCCTGTCACCTACTACCTAGCAGACCACAACTTTGCCGATGATATTCATGCAAGCTAGTTTTTGTTTGTTCTGTACCATGAAGTTGGTGTCACTTGCGAATGCCACTACAAATTATTAGCCATAATTACAGGTAAATAGACTTTCTGGTCTTTAATTACAAACGTTGCCTGCAATTTGCTGATAAATACTCAAGTATAAACCGCCAAGTCTATCACCGTCAACTTTATTGGCAGGGATAATATATTAAATTACATAGATTGTCCTCATACAACCCCACCTTAATTTTTTGCTTCCTTAAATTGCAAAACGTTACATAAATTACAAAATTCTGCATGAATTTTAGCAAAAGTCATCGAAATACGTTCTGCATTCGGCATTCGGCATTTTGCACGGATGTGTATACAGTATGAAATGTTGCACGGAATGAATACCTTATTTATTTATTTATATGCCAGTTCCGCGTAAAATGGTTTTTACAATTATTCGCATTAGAAAAAATATCCATTTTCCAGTTTATCCTTTTCAATCTCATTTTATTTATTAAAGCTATGCATGGTAGTGGAAGCTTCTACAAAAAATTAACCAACAAAATGAAAGCGAAAGAATAATGGGGGCGTACCTTCTCCCGTACCAACATATACAATGCACTGTATTGCAACAATACTTTGTAGACGATATATACATGCTAACTGCATTGTCAAAAATTGCTTAGATATAGGTACATTTACCTATCATATTGTGGATCATGCTAGTTCCTGTACGACGCAGGTAATAGGTACTACAAATAAATAATTGCACCGTAGTAGACGCAAATCTAGTGTTTCTGGTCGTGAAAGGACGGACGATTGGATGAAGTATTATTGAAGCCCAGAAAAATTTAATATATACACTATAATCCAATGGATTTTATTTACACCGCTACCCCTGCCGTATCAAATTATAGCGTGTGTATGTAGTATAGCAGTATTGATTCAATTCCCAGGCTTTTCCATGGGCATGGCATGGCAGGCCAGGTTTTTCACGGGCACAAAAACCCAGCAATATTTCCCTTCACGTTTCAGAATCGACGCTTTCAGGTAACAGGCAACTTTTGCATATTGTCAGAACTCTGGACAGCCTTTTATCTTTAGTCAGCTTTTCTGTTCCTCTCCTCATAAACAAAGTGATAAAGGACTAACAGGGATTTTAATAAACTGACAAGGTGGGATAAAAACGTAAATCGTAAACGTACTAGAAGTAAATACGCACTTTTTGCTTTAATGAGTATTTCTCCTGAAGTAGAAGCAAGATATATTATTATCTGTTTATAAAAAGTTTAGTTAAAAATCGTGATGAATACCTAACTAATTTGGTCCAGTCGACTTTCATCATGTTGTCGCTTTATTTGCTTAATTGTCCGTGTATTGCACTGGAAGGTCAGTGATTTAACATATGGACGACACACCTAAAATCGTTTTAGGCGTACGCTGAATGGTTTCGCATTGCAATTTGTTATATAGCAAAAATAAACAATTTAGCTTTATGCGACAAGGTTGTTCTTTATTTTATCAACTCACGTTCCCCATTCACTGTGTTTTGTGGGTTCATGCTTTGCGGAAAACCCTGTGTAAGTCGCAAGCTTTGTCTCCTACTCCAGTGCAGTACGTTCTCGCTCATGTAATTCACTGTCTTGCTTTCTTAGCGTTGTCTGCCTGTGGTCTGTCACATTTTTTTGGGATTTTTTGGGAAAATTTCACAATTTTGAATCTATTAAAGGCGTGAGTTGGAACAGTATTAAACAACTAACTATTATTTACATTCTGCTGTTTAACAAAACAAGGAATCTAGTGCTGCTCATCAAATCAGGAAGCGGGACGCAATCCAATACAACTCAATATCAGTAGGGACAGACTTGTATTTATTTACATTAAACAGTTCCTTAAAATGTCGGACAAAACTCTTGTATCCACAAAGACATCAGTTGACGAAAAGACGGAGAAGAAGGATGACGTAAGTTAATTAAAAAATCATAAAATAACATCTCGTACAGCGTTTCAGTTAACACCTCTGTAAGAGCAAAGAGGGTTTCATGTTCATTATCATTGTGGCTTACTATACTGCTCTCATTCCGTAATTAGATACAGAAAATAATTCGGATAAAATGGTCATGGTCGGTAATTAGCAGTGTGATTGATGTACTGCATGAATTACTAATTGAACACTTATTCAGAGGCAATAAAAGCAACATTTATCTATGGCTTATAGTAATAAAGTTAATTTAATAATAGGGCATCTACATGAAAATCAAAGATAGTATGTGCACATCAACTAGCGCTGTATCTAGGTATTTTTACAAGTGAGGGTAAACCAATTTAATGTTTATGTACACAATTAACAACAATTTAAATTATAAAAGATTCATGCAATTACAGCAAGATTGCCACATGTGTTATTACGTGTTTTCTTTAAAAGCCATCAACCGTACTGAAGCTGATGTTTTATGTTTTCCAGACTATTATTATAGGGGCATTCGTATAAAATGTGGAAAACACCATGCATTTCTACAACCAATACGTGCAAAATATTTTTTGTTTTAATACCCAGAAGTCACGCACAGTTTATTGCATGCAATATAGTTTCTCCCTTGGGCAAACAGAAAACGCTGACTCCTTCGGTGTTAAAGCAAGGTCAGAGTCAGTTCTATTCATATTAATAAAAAGGATTATAAATTACATTGTTAAGAAAATAAATAGGTGATAAAAATTGTTAAAGATGCTGTGTTGGTTAAAGTTGACTCAAGTAAGGTGAAGCCGCCAGAAGACTACACACTGCACTGAGCAACAGTCAAGCACAGCGTTGGTTTTATAAAGTTGTTTGGTTTGCATAAAATAACGCTTAAAAATGCCAGGAGTCATGCATTGCAAATTTTAATGGGCTTTTACTTCGCCGATTCTCAGAGAGTTATTCTGGTTAAGTTTAATTAACTTAATGGTGTAAGTAGTAAAATGAACAATAAAAATTCTTGCCGTCTTGCTGGAATGTAATGTTGCCCTATCATTCATTCGTCGAAAATATTTTGCACTAGTCTGTTGTGTCTTTAACAGTGGAGAGTTTGAAACATCAGCATATTTGTTAGGAAAGGTTGGCACTTGTTGCTAGTTGCAAAAAAATAGTTAACGAATCATTCATTTATTATCAAACGATATAGCACTTTTATGCTTTTACCGTATGTGTATAGTTGATAGTTAAATTGAACTTGATTTTGTTCGAAAACATGACGCTGCTAACACATTCTAAAACTGATAAAAAACCACAGGGTACAACTGTGAAAACAATCACAACAACAACGGTAGAGGAATACGCCGATGGATCTTCATCAACAAAAACCAGCATCAAAACCATTACGGAAGGTGCTTCCATAAATCATTTAGATCCTAAAACTGGAAAGCCCACAGGAAAGTCGTACAATCCTAATGAGGCGAAAGCTTCTGCTGCAAGGGTATAATTCATTACGTTTTAAAATAAACATGATCTAAACTCGAACAATTTAACACAATAACATTCGTGTCAAATTAAATAACGATCCATCTTTTAAATTTGCTGCAAACCCGAAGGCAAAAGTGACCACCGACAAGGCTTTCTTGGATAGTGCATTGAAAGCACACAACGAATACCGCAAGAAGCACAATGTTGCTCCACTTGTATTAAGCGATGATGTAAGATACGGCTTATAAAACCTCTATTGTGAGAGACTTGATTGATATGGCATAGGAAATAGTGAAGTTGTAATTGACGGAAGAAATGTTTTTTGTGTATTCCAGTTGTGTCAAGTGGCTCAAGCATGGGCTGATAAAATAGCAGCAGACGATAAGATGGAACACAGCGAAAATGGCTACGGTAAGTTAGTAACGCCTCCATGGGGGATACATTGTACATTTTAGTTAATCCATCATTAATAAGATATGTAGTATGCCAAGTTAATCCCGCCCTCAAACAATGGTATAATTAATTATCTTTTAAATGTCAGGAGAGAACGTTCATTGGAGCAGCGGTAACGTAACTGATGGTAAAGCACCCGTTGAACATTGGTATTCGGAGGTCAAAGATTACAAGTTTGAAGGAGATCTGGATTATCAAAGAGGAACAGGTAAAATAAAGATATTTGGCATTTAGAAATATATAATTTGTCTTGTCAGAATTCATTAGGCATAAAATACGTAAATCTTATGTTTCCACATTTTATAGGACACTTTACCCAAGTTGTGTGGAAAGACACTAAGGAACTTGGTATTGCAAAAGCAACGGGAAAGAAGGGAGGGACTTTTGTGGTTGCAAGTAAGTTCTTAATTTTATTATTACAAATAATTCAAGATTTTCTCACTTAATCTTCTATATAACAGATTACAATCCGAGTGGAAATTTCATTGGGAACTTCTCGGAAAACGTTTTCAAGTCATAATTATCTTGTGGATGTGCAATTGAGCTGAAAGTGCAGTGCTTACGATTTCGAGAGATTTTTATTTTTCTTTGTTCTTTTAGATTTTTCTTGACATGTGATACATATATGTTACAATGTAGTGGTACAAAGCTCATTGCGTATTATTTATTTATTCCTGTCGTATATTAATTGACCAATGTTTTCGACATAAATTGTATAGTATACATTTGTAATTAATTGCAAGCAGCTTATACCTGTGAATAAACTTGTGAATTTCCCATTTAACGACTTATATTTCTTTACCAGAATTCGACTAATCTGTAAACGACTAGCTGATGATAAAAGGAAGTGTTTAAAATCTATCACAAAAAAGTAAATATACCAATAGTGATAACAATTTCAGAACTGTGAAGGAGTACTGTGTGTGTATCTGCAGTCATATGAATATGGAACGGGGCACTGTGAGATGCCTATATGAATTACTAGGGTTCACGAATTAAATTGCCAAATGCCAGTGGTATCTGGAAAATTCCATTAGTATGGATATATATATATATATAAATTATTTTAAAAACATTTCAACATAATTTTGAAATTTTGCGTCTAAAATCACTTTACTCATCTATGGTATAATAGCATGTTTGGTTGTCTCCTCCGTCTCCGTTGCGTTGTCTATCCATAATGATCTGCAATCTGAACCAAAGTGAAGCTTGAATGGTTTGAATAACAGGAAAACTTTCGCTGTAGAAACTGCAGTGCAGTCTGCTTCTCCTGAAGAAAACTGTTCAAAATATAAAAGTTGATTGCCATTGGCAGAGAGATACGAGCTATTAACATGTTCGTCTTAAGCAATAACGTCGTCTTAAGCTTAACAATAACATGTTCGTCTTAAGCTCATTAAAAAAACTGAAGTCAAAAATTCCCGTAGATCTTACATTTGTAAGCTATGATAATTCATTAAATCTCATTGTTTGTAAGCACTTTGGTCTATTGTAAAAACAAGGTCTCACAAATAAAAATTTGTTTAGTCTTATCTTTAAATGTTTATGAAACGAAACTATTAAAACCTACACAAGGCAATCGCAAACGGTAACGTCATCTTGGAACCTTTCACGGACTGTTAGTTTACAATGTCAGATGCTTTAAAACGTAACATGTCGACAGAAAACTTTTATAATACTTTCCATACATTTTTACGTTTTTCCTATGAAAATCATACATGTAATACTGAATTTCAGCATTTCAAGAAAGTTACACTTCAATGTTGGCATTTTCTGTGTCGATGTTGGGTCTGGCAATACTCGCACTACCACTTGTGCTAATGTTAGAAAAGCTCAAAGATCGGTATAATAAAAAAAGAGGTCAAAATATGTGACAGTGAATCTACCATAAATGGAGTCGTCTAGATATTTAAATTAATAAAATGATTTAATAATCTTGAAAATTTATTAGATCTTCTCTACTACATTGCGCATTTTAGCAGGTACAAGAAGAGTAGGTACATCTAATTCCCTTATAGAGGAGGATTCTGCAGAACACTTTAATTACGATGTGATTGAGTTATCAAATAAAGCTACACAAGTGAACAGTGATGTGGAAGAGATTTTTGCAGCGTCATCGGTGAACAGTTTTGGAAACTCAGTGGATTCACTTATTGTACAACCCGACACGGTAGAGCAAGGAATATGTAAATCAAATGAAACACTTGCCGAAGCTGTGAGTTTCATTTACCGACGACCAATTCGACAAGATTCCATTTTGTCTGACCAACTTTTGGCAGATAAAACCGACGGAAGTACACAGACCTTGGACATCGATTTTGATGCGCCGTGCAATTGTCAAGTACCAGTGAAAAAAGTTGTATGGGAGGTGATAGATGCGAAAGTATTTCCATATCCAGCAGCCAAATGTCCTCTCACAGCTTCCAGTAATAGAATAATATGCAAATGTGTTCAAAGTGACAGAAGTTGGTGGAGTTTTTGGTAGCGAATTTTTAAGCGTTTTTATATTCCAAATATGTAAAATACTTTACACTGGAGTGGAGGGAACAAGATATATCTAACAGCAATAGGTACTTCTCCAGTAAAATTATCTGTATCTACACTAATTTATTTTAAAGTTGTTTGCAAGTACTCGTTACTCATTTTTTCTTAGATTTTTTAAACTTTTTTGGTGGCGGTTCATTAACTTCAATGCGGAGGTGCTGTGGTGCACTTCTTCCGAGGTATAAGTTTCTAAAATAATTTCTTGCTTGCATAATTTATCTGTTTCGTTATCATCCTGATCATAGCTTTTCTTTTTCTTCTTCTTTTTATGTTTTCGTGTTGACATATGCTCATCTTCTTCAAAGTTTTACAACCCTATTTGAATTTGTTACTCTTGGAAAGTATTCTACAGCTCCATTGCTACATCCCAGAAAACCATTAGTTTCTAATGATTTCTTTTTTTTCCTTTTCGGTGTCGGTGCCAATTCCATTTCATTAATAATTTTGCTAAAATCCACCCCATATACAGGGTGTCGTTCTTTAATTCCCGGCGGTAGTTTTCGTGTTGGGAGCTTAAGGAGCTTTAACTTTTATAAGATCAGGGTGTGTGATACACTCTCGAATGATAACTTGACCTTGAATCGGTACTGCAACTGCAAGCAACAAAATTTCTTTTCAATAATATAATATTTAAATTTTTTAGTCAAGTTCAACTATTCGGTCTTTACCTAATTTAAACTTGTCAATTCCTGTGTCACCGTGAGGTAACATTAACACAGCTCCAACATTAGACTGATCGTTTGGAATAGACGTAGCTTCGAACCGACGACTTTTAACATGTAATCCCAAAGAATCATTCGGTGCAAACTGGGTAAGTTGAACACTGTCATCATCTTCTTGTAGATCTTGAACGGACGGAACTTCGCCCAGTTCCAACTTTTTTCCTTCAAGTAAATTTGACAGGTTTACCTAGATCAAACATCACATTAAAATTGTATCTGTACGTTTCCATAAATAGTTGTTGTTGGCTGTGGAATAAGTTTGGTTACATACATCTTGGGGGCATTTTAGTATCCACACTCCGCCATCACTACTTGTGGCAGAATCTTGAACTGCCCCCACAGTTGGTCCTTCATAACGGTTAGACTGATCCGGCAACACTCTCTTCATGTTCGCAATAATGTGGTCAGGAATCTTTTTCAAAAAACAGCCAAAAAGCAGAACGTGCAAAATTAAATAAATTGATCCATTCATGTTGTATGTATTCGGATTCTTAAGAACGGGGCACTTAGAGAGTGGTCAAGTGTTCAGTATCCCACACCGAACCGAAGAACCAGGTGTCCCATCCAGCGGACATTATTATGATGAGTTAAAACTAAATAATAGTTGACAGTAATCTGCATCACGTTTACCTCGGATACGTTTATTTCTCGAACACGATACCCACGGTGTGTCTTTTGCTGTATATGCGTTGCCTCCTTATGGGTAGACTTCCTACGAATGGACTCCGTTTGTGTTGCCTCCTCATCGGTTGACTCCCTGTTGGTAAACTCCCTGTGCGTTGGCTCTTTGTGCTTCGACTTCTTCTG
>JAHZNE010001699.1:0-15159 GCA_027744055.1 Callyntrura sp. NNG-2020
TCACAATGATGCATTGTCGTTTTTTCTCTTTATTGCATCTTCCCTTACACTTCATCAACTTTTTTTGCTGATCCCCCGTCTCTCTCTCTCTCCATTTTTCTCGTTACATCTCTTCATCTCCCTCAAAAAATCTGCCTTTTTTATCTCTCATTTCTTCATTTTGGACCGTCCACTTGCCACATGTGCCTTGCACATGCTTTTTCCTTTTACCCTTGCCTTTGCAATGTTAGGGGGGATTAACCCAAAAAATCCGTTTTTTTTCCTTGCTTCGTTACAGAGAGAAAATTAGAGAGGCGTGCATAAAACGTGCAACAAGTCATAGCGCAATAATATGCAATTGTGTCCAAATACCTAATAATCCTGTCCCAAAAAATTTCCCCAACGTCATATACACAACGTACACACACATTTATTTTATCTTTACACAGAAAACTGTGTAGAGCGCTATTTCAATCAAAAATTTCCTCCTCCTCCTCCTCCCTTGAGGAGAGATGCGTGTATTTTTGTACAAGGATAAGACAACAATGATACAATCTTACGTAGACACACTCACACAGTTCATACAGGGAAGTTTTTCTTTAATACGTAACATCAACGTTTGTAACGAACGAAAATTTATTAACTTTTAACTTGCGAGTAAAGCTGCTGCGTGCATGTTGCTCTTCTTCAGCTCAAAGAGTTCCTAGCAGGTTGATTTTTTTATTATTACGTTTCTTCATCTCGCGTTACAAGCACATCGTAGGGATATGGGAGGGAGGACGAGACAAAGTAGCAGAAATATTTTGCAAGAGACTCAGCGAGAGAAGATGATGGAGGAGGAAGAGAGAAAAAAAAGAAAAAATCTCTGCACGACACCAACATACGCACACACTCACGTTATTCTTGCTTTATCACGACGATAATGATCAGCATCTTCCTATCACACCACTACTACTACCACCACCACCACCAGTGCATAATTTGCATCTGTAACGGAGAGACGCACATGTAAAAAAATTATTTGTGCATCTGTTTTTGTATGAAATATATCGAGAGAAGGAATCTAGAACATATTCTCTGAAAAATAATAAAATGATCGTCATCAAAAGAACGACAAGTGTGATATCATTTTGTCGCCGGTTTCTCAACCCCAAGCCACGCTAATCGCTCCCTGACACCATTTTACTTTTTGTTTATAGTCTCTTGTGTAGGACAAAAAGTGTACTAGTCTAGTAGTAGCTCGCACGGCAAATTATTTGCATTGTTGGCTTGGCAACGTCGCGGAGATGTTATTATTTTCTCGTATTTTTTGCCGGTTTGGTGGCAAATTCTGACAGAAATAAAAATGTTCACGTCAAAAAATATAATTATTTTTCAACATCGCCGTTCTTTCTAGTCTGCGGGAGGGTGACAAGCGACCGTGTGGTGTTTTATTCCTCTTGTCATTGTCAGTGTTGTCATTATCATCATCATCGTCGTCAACTACATCATCCTTCGTCGTTGTGCATGTTTATTTTTGCCTAATTTATTATTACATTTTTAAAAATCATTTTATTTCCTAGCAAATAAACTACACAAACTGTTTGTTTTGATATCTCTCATCTATCTGTGACTCTAACAAGAGAACATCTTCATTCCTTTCTTTTTTTACTCGATGAACAGCCCTCAACTGAAATAAACTCAAATTTCGCCATATTTAAATGTAATAATAAAAAGATGATGGTAATAATAGGAAGTGACACTATCAAAAGCAATTTTTATATCAGCCAGCAGCCTTCTTTCGTTTACCTTTAATAGCTGTTGTGTGTACACCTGCGTACACTGTACCCACTACTATAACATTTTTTTTGTTTGCTGACTTGAAGTGAGACAACTGCTTAAAATGGCAGTGTGAAGAGTGAATTTATTTTTTGTGTTTAAAAAAGAATCCAACTAGCCACATAGGCATATACAATATGTACACAGTCAACATAGTGGAAAAATGATAATAATAAAAGGGGGACTATTGTGCGGGTGTCATCATTACAAACTTGCACAGTGGCTGTAAAGAACAACAAGAAGAAGAAGCAATATTTTTTCTTTTATTTTTGCCAAAATAAACATTAAGGAAAAAAATGCTTCTATTCTTGAAAAAGATAAAAATGTGCCCCTGCTTAGCCCGTTATTGTGTGGTGGTTTTGGCTACGCTGAAAATATCACTTTATATTTTCCATTGTATTTATTGTTTACGTCGCTGTGCGTGAAGGCAAGACATCCTCCGGTTTAAAGTACAATAAATTGCCGAGAAAATATATAAATAAATAAATAAATTTGTCTAAAATATTATTACCGGTATACATATATATACAGTGTCTCCCCATGTGTGTACTTTTTAGTGTGGTGGCCATCACCTGCTGCTGCCTTTTTTGCACACACTGTGCTGTTGTTGTGAGCATACCCAGTCAAACAGGGATGTTCAAAAACGCACACCGTTTCAATCCGCTTCTTTGTTCAATTTTCTGTTGAGGATAAAAAAATGAAGAAAAAAATGGAAGATTATTTGTTAAAGTGACTAAACTGTTTACCGTGTCATAACTCTAACCAAAAACACACACTCAACGAGCCCATCAAATGCATTTACCTATATTATTATTATCATTTATGTATATTATATACACCTGTTCTACACGTTCTTCGTCTATATCAAGCAGCAGAAAACCCTCCCGCTTTTATTATCACCGCATTGTATCGTCATTTTTTGAAAGTCAGCAAAGTGTTAAAAAATATCGCCATTATTGTTAGCCACAATAACCATCTCCCCGCAAGCAAGCAAGCAAGCCCATCTGCCTTTTTGTGTGGAGAGGAGAGGGCCATTGTCGTTTAAGCTATAAATTTTGTTCCCTTGTAAAAAATCTATATAAATGTACAGCATGGTTCATATTGAATGTTCGAATGATTTAGTTAGAAATATCGTCAAGTTCCGCGTTGACAATCCTTTGGTGCGGTAGGCACAACGGCGTTTAAAACAAATTTAGAAGGCACGTTTATTTGGGACCACCCTGTATATTATTTACTTGTTTCTTTATTATTCTTGTTAACTACGTAAACTAATGCGCCGCAGCCTGTTATTGTTGTGTTGTGTACAAAATAAAATTAAATACCGCATGAGCTTCGCTTTTTGGCTGAATCCTTCTCAAAAGTAAAATCCGTTTTAGAAAAGCCAAAAAGCCTGAAGAGAAAAACTGCTTTCTTGTAGCGTCAGCTCGACGGTGACGACGACTATAATGCATTATGCATAACCACTCAGTGACATAATAATAATCTGTTTACTTACGATACACAACATTTGCACAACAGCCAATACCACTTTGCAGTTTTTATGGGACGACAACGAAGACAAGATGAATGTCGTTTTTATGGCGGATGATGGGGTTCATTTTCTTAACTGCGTGGTGAACAGAGAAAAAAAGTGCACAATTATTGTGTGTCCGTAAGGTGTACGTGCAAATGAAGAGATGGGACTGTGTGTAAAGTCATAAAACAGTTTTTACAGGCGAGTTAAATTGGCTGGTATCATCGCATACGAGCAAAAAAGCGTTTCTCCGTTAATTTTTCCCTGTTGTCGAATGTTTGGTAGAAACAGTTAAAGGCGGAGAGAGAAAGTCGTAAACATGCGCATTTTGATTTGGAAAGAACAAGGTGTGTTTTTAAAAATTACTGTAATTACCGGCCAACTCGTATAAACAAGGATATACAGATCCATTACGAGCTGCTCTAGACAAGCTTGTTGAGAGTTTTGTATTGTCAATTGTTAGTCTTGCGTGTAATAATGAATTTTTTAAACTTTTGTAATTGCAGACTATCCCGATGAGGATGATGGCAGCGTCAACAACATCCTGGATGCGTTCGGAGGTGCGGAACGTAGCGCCTCCATTAGTGGTTTGAGTGTCCACGAAGCCCATCACCACCAACTTCACCCGCATCTTATCATGCACACTGCCTCTCCTCTGCACCACCCTCCCCCTTCTTCCAGCTGGACTATGCTGGACGTTCCCCCTGTTGTTCTCCCCCCTCCCACCCAACAACAACATCACCCCCATCATGCTTCTTCCGGGGGCCTAGTGGGGGTCCCCCACACAGCCGGGATTCGTACCGGAATAGCCACCATGCGAGAGTTGTCCCTCGCTGGCGGAAAAATGAACACTGGCACACTCGGTAGTACAGGAACCACCGGGGATGCAGAAAGCTCCGGGGTGGGTAGCTCTGCCGGCAGTGCTGCAGGTGGAGCTCACTCTACCAATTCCTCCGCAGCTTCCCCGGCCGGCTCCAGTTTGTCACAGCCACAGCAAAATGAAGACTACGAACACGTCTACTGCCAGTTGGATCCTTATTTCGTAAGTTTCCCATTTTTTATACATATTTCTCTCTTCTGACCCACCTCCCATTCATTCTCTCTTCCAACAGATAATTAGGGTCTTGCTTTATACTCGTTCTCTCCCCTGCGTTGCGTCAAGTGTGAGAAACTTCAGCCTAGTTATAACTTTGCAGTCATGTTTCCCCTGTCAGCAAACTAGTAAAAATTTAATGAATTCTCCTTTTTATCAAATTACCTTTTCACAATTTCGTGTCGTTGTCCTGTTCTTGCTTGTTCAACAAGTACACGCCAAAATATATATGTGCTCACTTTAATTAATTTTTTTCTCGCTCGCTCTCTCAAGAGAAAAAAGTAGCTGACATAATCCAATCGTTACACACAAACACACACACACGAGCATATATATACGTGCGTACGCAAATATTTAGCTCGGTTCTCACCGGGTGTGTAGTATATAAACCTATCAATACAACACATGTGCTGTTGGCTGTTGCCGCGGATGATGAGTCTCTCTTGTGTGACAGCCACAAATTGGCTTGTATGTGACTTGCAGAAAAAGAGATTATTATGTTGTACTTTTTTCTTACATTTTCCTCTCTCTCTCTCACCTTCCCTCTATTTTTGCCAATTAAATGATATCGAACTGCTTCTGCTTCTCTCTGCGTGTCATGCACACGGGAATGTACCTACCTACCTGTTTTTTCGCTAATAACCTCCAAGAAAAATTAATGCCTGCCAGAATCCGTCTCTCTCTACTTTACAGAGACTGTATGTTCTCGAAAGATACAGGAAACCCGTAATTTCCTTCTTGCTGTGCGGAATGATGTTTTGATTTATTTTAGGAGTACTCATATATTTAAAGAAAATACGGCCCCCGTCAGAAAAGCATGTCCCACAGAGAAATTACATTGGTTTTCAAGATGCCTTCTCCAAAAAAATTTGATAATATTCCAATTATACAAGCGCACTAAATATTACCACCACCACTGCTGTGTAACTATAACCTGACCATCAGATCCTCTTCTTCTTCATCTTCATCATCATCGCTGTTGTTGTTGTCATTATTATTTTTATCAAAATCTTTGCCAGAAGACACTCTTTTGTATCATCGGCTTGGCACTGGTGATGGTATTGCTCTGTGCTAAATTAATCAAATGGTCATCATCATTATGTATAAGGTTGTCTTGACGAAATAATCTCAATGCCGATTCCGAGGATACTCATTAACTGGGGTAATCTCTAATCAGAATAAAATAACTTTTGTACCGTCTGCTCTATACACGGCAACACATGAGCACTGCTGCGAAATAATTTTTCCAAGAGGAAAATCATGAGGAGAATGAGGGGATATTTTAGTAATTCAGCCGTGTAGCCAGATCAGGAATCACGCAAGAGGGAGAGAGAGGAATAAATTCTCTTTTATTACCATTATTGTCCTTCACGAGACGAAGACGATGAAGACGACGCTGATCGCTGAGAGTGAGATGATATGAGAAGATCAGGGGGAATGAACAGCATGGCATATAGGGATTATGAAATAGAGTGAATGAACAGTCTGTCATTTAATTCACGAGCAGAAGAGCGACAGGTAGGTATCAAATTACTCAAAAAGAACAGACAGCCAGAGAGATTACTTTTCCAACTCTTAGCCAAGATGATAATGTTATTTTTCTGCTGGGGGTGTCACGTGATAAATTATTCTCCTTTTGCTCGTCGTCGCTCCCCTGCATAAGAAAATAATTGTGGCTTTTATGAAAGAAGGCGAATTTCAAAAAATTAGGGAAAGTACGAGTGATAAAAAGAATGGAATGCGAAGCAGGTTTGGGTAGGGAGCCCAAAAGCGGGAGGGAAAAAAACACACGGAAAATATATGGTGTGGTGGTGACGGATCATCTCGTCGGTGACACAAAAGATGTCCGCCAAGAATACATTATCTGGTGCAGCATATATAAAGTAGGGGCACAAAAGTTACGAAAATTATACAGCTATTCTGATGATGACTGTCTCCACCGCGGGTAGGTGGGCTCGAAGGTGTCATTGAATAAAGGGCAGAGGCACTTTTGATAATGATACGTCCCCAGGTGTGAGAAGCTGTTGTGTCACTTTGTCATTTTTCTTGTTGCCTTTCAAGGTTACCCTAAAATGCGTGCGTGTGTGTAATATGTACAAGCATCATAAAGCGGTATGCCAAAGCAGCGTACTTGAATTTCAGGGAAAACTGGAAAAGGAAAAAAAATGAAGAAATGATCAGTCAAGTAGTAATAAACCAACGTGGAGTGATACCGCATGTAAAGACGGTCGGAGATTCTTTCTTGTATTTAAATTGTCTAGGAGATCGCGTCAAATTGCCTTTTTGGTGAGTGAGGCGTCACGATGATGACGATGACGTTGAGGGTATAATGAAAGAAGGGAAAATGTGTGAAAAAGGAAGAGGCGGAGGAGGTATACTGAAAGAAACGAAGAAGAAAATGAATGAACCTTTTCGGGTTTGGGTCAAATTATTCACTTTGCACTTTATTTAATACATTTTGGTAGTAGGTCGATACTGAATAGTGCAGAGAGAGAGAGAGAGAGAGAGAGAAAAGCACTTGATCGCTATTCAGCCAAGAGCAGTGTACAAAAATGCGGTAATTATGGGTATACTCAAATATGAAATGCAATTCTCGGAATTCTTTCTAGTTTCCTTTTTTTCTTGTTATTTCTTGTGCGAGTAATAGAAAAATAAGGAGAAGGAAAGAAAGTGCACTTGAAGATGCACTTTTTGAAAATGAGATCATTTTATTTTTATTATTCCAATTACCCGTGTCTGCTCAATGGCCGTTGTCCTGTCCGTGTATATTTACGCTTGTTAAGTAATAATTTTCCTCTTGTTTCTTTCCTCCAATCATGTAGGATATATTTTTTTCTCAAAAAATAAAACAAGAAGCCAAAAAGCGAGAATTGTTGTTAACAAGTAAATGGAGAGGGGAAACGTAAGCAAAATAAACGATCGGGATTTTGAATGACCAGAGAAGAGAATATATAAAGTCGGTACTTGTTTTCTCCTTTATTATTATTACCTTTCAAGTGCTCGGGTTTTAAAACCTTGTTGCTAAACCCAGTAGTTGACTTTAATGGCTGGGGAGACGACCAAGACGACGACGACGAGAGAATGGAATGAAGAAATAAAAACCGAGAGGCTGGTAGAGATAAACTCTCTCTCTCTCTCTTTGTAGCTGTTTGAAATACGTAACTTTTGAAAAGATGTAATGGCTACCCATTCACTTTTTATGTGCGAGTCAAGTGTGTGTAGTTATCCGTGGGAAATGACATTTGAAACTCACCTTCTTGTCGACGACACGACTCGACGACTTTTTTGACTTTGATCTCTTTGGGTCGTCCTCCAATCTTTCTTGGATAAGTTTTTTTCTCTTTCGTCTTTTTCTTCTCTCCGCCTCGTTTCAGTTCAGCGAGCGTGGCGAATACCCCTAAAAACCTAGTATTTTACGTAGGATGCTAAAATGCATTTCAAGTTGCAGGCCGGGGGTAAACGAGAGTGCAAGCTAAAAAAAAGCATCTCTTGAGATGGAGAGACTCAAAGGGAATGAATATGTAATTTAATATAAGCTTATTTTTTTATCATTTCCTTCCCACTGGATTCTTTCCTTAAAAAGCTGTCACACTTTTTGATACTTTAACGCAAATGGTGCATTGTGCACACTGCATGCGATTGTGTTTATTTATTTTTTTATTTTTAAGAGGCTCCATCATTAACAACGTCACAGCATTTACACGCAGTAAAGGGTAAAACGATGCTTTGATCGTGCATCTCGTCGTCCCAGAATGGTGGTGGATTATGATTATATAATGTGCGCTTTTATTAATTTGCCTTGACAGACAAAAACATAATTAATGAATAGCCGCTTAAATTAATGACGTGATTATTCCAATTAGGTTCATAATAAGCTGGTACATTAAATTTAAGGGGCCACATGATTACAGTGGTAAGGGGCTCGTTCATTAATCACATTCCTATACGGCGAATGGCTTAATGATGACGATGCTGACAATAATGAGTGCTTTGAATGTCTATTTTTAACGACAGGAGCGCACAGCTAAGTCATCTTTGTCTCTTCAGCTGTGACAGTAATAACAAATCAAACTAAAAATAATTTTTGAAAAGACCTTGGCCGTTAGAGAAGTGATGTCGGTGTCGTTATCTTTATGCGTTTGCGCCCTTAAAAATAATTATTATTATCCTCATCATCATCATTTTTACAAAACTTGACCTTGTAAACACGTGTACACCTAATTATGCTTCCAACACATCATTTTTGTAAAGATATTTACAACAGAGAATTTTTAAGATGTAATCTCAAAAATAAATTCCTCCCACCCAGCAGAGGAGTAGGTAGTTATAATTACCTAATACAGCCCCAGTCGTAACATTAATAATCGCACTCCATTAATCAACCAGCCAAAGAGAGCTATCGTGCTGTATTGTATTTAAATTTCAAACCAAAAAAATAAAATGATGATCATCAGTTTCGTGTCATCCTCATCGTCAATGCAAAAAAAAAACAAACCCATTTCCTTGGGGGATTTTCGCAACAAATATGTAAATTCTAAAATACACACAGACACGTGTGTATATTTTTCTTTATTGTCGGACCTCTTCTTATTAATCACGTTAATTTACCCAAACAAGTCAAGGGAAAGAGGAGGATGAACAAGATGATGTCATTAAAAGTAAAAAAAAAATCGTTTACAGAAATAACTTTAAATCTCCACTGAACATATCTGACGATGTCAGTTTTTGGCGCTATTTTTTTCTTCTTTGGCTGTCGTGTTTCGCGTGTGTCGTGTAAAATAATACTGTCTAAAAATTTGTTGTTCTTGTGGTGGCGATGGTTGTCGTGATGTGAGCAGACTAAAGGATTATACACTTGGTCTGAGAGGAACATGGTTTATTGTGGGGCTGCTAAGAATAGAAGTGTGAAAGGATGTCTCGGTGATAAATGGCATCGTTTTGAAGGTGGCACTATAAAATCTTTGTTTCTTGTCTGGTGATTCTGACTCTTTTTAGGAAAAGTATTTTGTGGCTCCCCACAACAGTAGAGAAACGGTGCAAAATTTCACACGTTTTGAGGACACCCACGTTACACGACGCTTTAGAGGGGAAAAAAGAGAAAAATGAATGACTGGTTTTTCTGCTGCTTTTGTCTTTTCAACTGGAAATAATAAATAGTTATCTAGGTGGTTGTACCACCCTTTAAATTCTTACCTGGTTTTGTAAAACAACCAGCCTGTTGGAATGCCAGTACCACTTTTTTGTACGGAAAACGGAAGAATTTTTATCGTCTTTGATTGGATCATGCAGCAGCGGTCATACCTGGGAAAAGACCATAACAAACGTGCAAACTGGTTGTTAGATTGGAGACGGACGAAGAAAAATAATAAATGAAAAGTATTTCATTGTATTTACTACAGAACAACTGAAAAAAAATGATGATTGCGGTGTGGAATCCCACGAAATTCCTCATTATTCCGCTACAAAAAATCCCACTTGGTATATTATTGACAGCAGTAGAGCAACAATGGAGTAAATGATCATGTTGGTATTTACAACGTATTTTTCTCGCGCATTTTCCACCTTTTTTCTGTCCGTCTTTCGCTGGTCGCTGGTCGTCCCTGTGAAAAAAGGGAAGAACAAAAAACTGGCCGGTTTACAAGGGCATTATAGCAAGTAATATGAAATAAGCCCAGAGAAATTGATACTTTTCATAATTTTTTCACAAAAGAGGAGAAAAAAGGAAAAACAATAAAACGAAAGACCATTTTAATGCGGTCTAATGGCCTGGCTAATACGCTGTGGCATGTTGACTGCTGCTGCTCTTTCTCATATCATCATCATCATCGCCATCATCCTCCTCCTCATCAGCCTTTTTGGTTCTTCTCGGCTCTTGTACTTTTCTGAACAAAGTAATCCATATTGGGAGAAAAACAAAAGACGTGAAAAAGTTAAAAGGCGAAGGAGAAGAATGCTGCTTAAGCTTGAAAGCGATTCTCCCTGATTATTTCCTTTTGCCGCTGCCGAAATACATAATTATTACGATATTTTAGAACATAACTTTACGTCTCACTCATTTCTTCGCTTTGTCTTCTTTCATCTCCTTGTTACGTGTGAGGGAGAGCTTACACGTAAGCACACTCACTAGTAGAAAATGTCAGGACTGTGGGTGAACAAGATACGATGATGATGAAGAAGAATGAATGAGGATTTGTGACGACTTATTTACTGTTTCTTAAGAAGATGAGATCGTTTGTGGTGCATTTGGTAAGAAGTTAGGAAGGGCCATAAAAAGGAACGAGGAAGACGGCAATCCGCTGATACACATATACACTTTCTGGTATCGTCAAAGGTTTCAGAACAGTTCGGAATTCGAAAAGAAACCCATGTTGAAGTCAAACTCCCGTTACCCATTAAATACCGATAATATTTGTCGTCATTACCATCAACATCATCAGCATAACTTTTCCTTGTAGTCATTATCCTTCTTAACCGAGTGAGTGTTTTACTGGAAAAAAGTATTAGCGATGCCATCAGAAGAAGGGCTTGTTGGCACAGGGTGGGAGGCGTAATGCAAAAAGTAAATAAGTTTAGATCACACAGAAGCAAACAGGAAAATCTGAAAAAAAGGAAACAAGGAACAAGAAATAACTGTTTTAGGGTAAATGTACCATTAAAAATGTTGAACCCCAACAAATTCGAGAACAAAAACAAAACAAGACTTCCAACGAAAAAAGCTCGGTATGGTGGTCAATTTGAAGCGTTCTGAAACTCTACCGATTTTTGTTTACACAACTTAAATTCGTCATTCGGTTTCTGTTTTTCTCTGAATTTTCTGTAAAGAGAATCTTAATGATTTCTGCTGTAGGGGTACACAGTACACATGTTAACAAGGAAAACATAAAAGGAGGATCATATAAAAGTTTATCTGAAATCAGAAACGTCACTGACACGGTTGTTAAACTCTCAGTTTTCAAAAAAACACCAATTTTTCCACATTCTCACTTGAAATTGCGAAACGAGAAACGATTGCGATTGTCTCTTATCGTCTGTGTCTCTGTTTTTTACCGTGTTTATTACGAAAAGGCAAATGAAATCTTATATATACTTGTGGAATTGGAGGTTTAAACAACCCTACTTGAAAAATTTGACAGGTCCATTTTTTCGAATGTAAAAGCGTAATCATGTAATAATGAGTTACCTTTTTGCAAAATGAGTTCAGTTCACTGCGCGGCTGGTTTCCGCCTACAAGCTTAAAAAGCATTACCACTAGCTGTATGCAACATGAAATGTGGTGTCTTTCTGTTTTCTATCTGGTTTCTGGCTCGCATTAGAAAGTGGAAGCTAAAAGGACCGTCAAGGCGTCAACGTTAAATGATTTTATGGATGGATGTTCCAAAAGAGTCATGAGTCAACGTTCGTTCGTATTAGTTACCAGACGAGAGGAATAGAAGAAGTTTTAGTTTAGTGGTTACAATAAACAGAGATGTATCTTCGGGCTTCTGTTTTCAGTTAAAAGGATTTTAATGTAGTCTCACAATTCAACTAGGTCAACATCTACAGAGGAATGGTAGGTTATTTTGAAAATAAACAAGGAAATTAATTAAACTGTCGAAAACAAACAGCTTCACGATAAACCAAGTTGATTTCACTGTTCAACAACTAGGTCAACATTTACAGAGGAATGGTAGGTTATTTTGAAAATAAATAAGGAAATTAATTAAACTGTCGAAAACAAACAGCTTCACGATAAACCAAGTTGATTTCACTGTTCACTATAAAAAGTTATCGTTCATCGTTGAAAGAACGAGTGCGAATTAGTAACAAGACGAATGGAATTGGTAAAATAACAGTTTAGCTAATTAATTGACGGGATTTAAGGAATTAAGAAGCATCATCTTCCTCCTCATTAATTAGTGTAACGATTTGAGCGGCCCATTCTTTGTAAATTGCGTTTGGCCAGTATTTTCGCTGATTGTGTCCTCGTTGGATACTTCGTCCAGGATTGAGATAGTTTACAGCCGGCACCGACACGCTGCTGTTATTATTGCTCGTCTGACTCAAGTTCAGCTGACTCAAGGGATTTTGCTGTAAAACGGCTTGAACTTTGGAACTACATCTTCGCAAATTCTTCTTATACTCTTGGCGATACTGCAAGTGGTCTTNGGTCTTGGAAGAGAAGATTCCTGTCAGGGCATAACATCTGGGCCGTTGTGCAAAATGTGTTTTCTTTGTCGTCATACGTTTCATTTTCTGGAGTGGATGTTCTTGACAGAACAGACTGATCTCTACTGCTCCCAGTACTACTGTCTGAGGATCTGGAAGTGGAGGAGTCAACGAAATCCCTGAAATCCATTATCCGTTTTTATTTTATTTTATCGTGCACTTTCGTCTAAAATGTAATTTTTGAGAAGAATTTTTCATTTTTAATTTCTTACGACTTCCTCAAGTAATAACCAATAACGAACGGTAACGATTTTTACTGGCATTATCTAATAAAAATAAACTTGTACCACATAAATCTCTGGCAACAAACGAAGTATTATTGCATACAACACATCCACACAATATGTGTGTCATTCCTTCCTCAGTTTCTCCTTTTTCTTCCGTTTGCCATATTATATTGCGTAATTTGTAGTCTAGTCAGTCAGAAGCAATTACGTCGATTAATTTATTATTTCTCTTTAATAATTTCTCCCTTCATGTGAGTTCCCACGTCTGACATGTTTTATCCGCCGTTTATCCCTCGTTACTTGATGTCCTCATAACAAATATACTCAAAACCCTCTAATTATCCTCAGACAAAAACATTAATTGGTTTGAATTAGTCTCATTTTCTTCGAATGCACCAGCGACCGTATGCGTATTAAGGTGCACGGTATACCAGTCAGTAGTAATTGATTCGAAAACAAAAATTTGAACCTACATAGTTCGTAGTTCGTGAGAGTAGAGTGAGTGAGTAGGTGTAGGAATGACAGTGGAAAAAATAGAAAACAGATTTTTTTATTTCTCAGCCCTAAAGACGTTTCGACGTTACAACCAGAGGCAATTTCGATTGAGTATTTTGATAAAATAGCAGTCGATGCAGTCCTGCTACCTTTTCTAATGACAGTTAATTCATATACGTTTCATTTTGTGTAGAAAAAAAAACAACGTTCTACAACCTCACGTAAGCCGAAATAGTTGCATGAGTTTAATATTATTCTTGACAAATCCTTTTCTGGATCTGACTTATTGCATGCATCATCATCCCGATGATGAGATGAGAGGACCAGTACGCCAAGGAATCTGACCATTCCGGCATTCATCCATTTGATCTCCTTAAAAGATCCAGTTTTTTACTCTTTACCGTCGTCATTCCAATCAAAGGCCTATTTTTTTTCCTTCTGCAACCCAGCCAAGATCGAGATTTACTTTTTTGGGGCTTGGTGATTGAGAGAGAGAGGATGATGGCGGTGGAAAATCGAGATTCCTTCAGGCCCATTCTTATCTCGCAGCAACAGATGATGATAATGATGATTATGATAAAGTAAACCGTGCTATTATCGTCGTCATCCTAGAAAAATCAGTTGTTTTTTTCCTTCTCTCAATGCAAGTCTAGCAACACTAGAGCTATAAACCATCCCCAGACTTGCATCATTTGATCGTCCTCATCATAATCATCATCACATGAACATCTTCCCCGATACCTAATAATAAATGCCAAGCGCCAACACTACTACTATTGTTACTCGCTACTAACATTTATCTTGCATGCCCAACACTGGTGCACTTTATGTACACACAAAACAATGAATGCTTTTGAATAAATATAAAAATAGTTACTTTTTATAACCCTCATCATCCTGATCATCATCCTCCTCCTCTCGTAAAAAACAAGCTTCTGTTTTTTATGGGGAAGAATGCAAAAGAATTTTTATATTGACTGACTGACTGACTGGATACAAAAAAGGGAGATGATGTGCTGCATATTAAAATGCTCGTTTGTTATCATATATCATCATTGTTGTGTAGGTTAGTAAACAACAAGATGCAATCTTACTCTGCTACACAGTGAACAGTGCTCAGCCATAGGATAAATATGCACAAGGGGAAAAAATGAAAACGCTTTTGTCTGGAAGATATTTTTGAATACAAAAAGACTCGCACATCATCATCATTCAGGGAATAAATAGCCTGAGAAGATTATTATTGGGAAATCCTTTCTTCTTCCCCTGCTGCTCCCCCAACAACAAAACAAGTGTATTCACAACGTCAGCCGAGATCGTGTTAGCGTCTTTTTTTGACGAGATTTCTCTCTCTCTCTACACGAAGAGAAGAAAAGGTAAACAAGATTTAATGCTAGAGCTGTTGCTGCTACTACCCTTCCTTAATGATGTTCCTGTAAGGGCTCCTTATTTTGCATCGCCTTCAGAAAAAAATCCTACTGTTGTCGTGTATCACTAACTGTTGTGCTTGGTCAGATTTCATTTTTGAGAAGAAGCAGAGAGCTTCTTCAGTAGACGCGGACGCTCTCCAATGAAACGTTTTCTCTTTCTCGCTCGCTCTTTGGAATCTGGGATGATGATTCTTGACAAGCAGAAGGGGAGTTGGAAGAAATGATGCGTTTTTGTTTTTAAATTCAGCTGGATGGACGGATGGTGTTACATTGTTAATAAAATAAGTTTAAAAAGGCCCAGCAGCAACGCAACGTTTTTTTCTTGGTAGCTGAAGGCTGAAGAGGATAATGGGAAGAAGATGAGATGATGAGGATGATGAAGAGGGAGAAAGGGACGAC
>JAHZNE010001700.1:0-12855 GCA_027744055.1 Callyntrura sp. NNG-2020
CGCTAAGAGGATGCGTTGTAAAACCTTTAATGAAATCCTCAAGGGCTATTATCGCTAAACTGTTTAACATTATTGATACGATGCTTAATGTCGCTGAAAATACACTGGCGACAAATAATCCGGGCAACCCGGGAATATCTCCCACCGTTTCTATGACAAACAACGGAAAGAGCTGATCGGGTCTGGATATTTTCTGCAAAAATAAACCAAATGAAATTACTATGTGAACATATAGAGGCTGACCAACCTCTATGGGATTCATAACTAGTCACCTTAGAAAATAAGGGATCACATGTAGAGTATTTGGTGTAGATAACAAGTCCCGCGTAACAACTCAAAGTTAGAACTCCAAAAAGACCGAAACCGTTTATAAATAATGCCCTGTGTAATACAAGCAAATTTGTTGACAACCGTTTCAAACTGTTCTACGAACTACGATACTCAAAATTTTAAATACCATTGTGCCTTTCTCATGGTGGGCAAACTGAGATAGCGTTGCACTTGTGCCTGGCTGCATCCATACACGGTCAACATGTAAAAGAAATTCCCTATAAATAAACCCCACAGCGTATGACGGGTTCTCGGGTCTGGGTCAAAACTAAATTAGACACAGTTCTCTCATTAAAATCTAATTATATACAGCATTCTAATGTTATTGTAGACGTACTTTATGAATGTCAATCTCCCTCCCCCTTCGGCCGTGCGCCAAACATTCCTAGGACCACCTACATCGTAAACACCCTTTGACACAATTACCGTCGTAGCTAGCAAACATGGCGACCACACACCCGTACAGGTTTAGTCCTGTCACTGAAATCGAAAGAAAAAATATTCAATTTACAAACATCATGTATATAACACATATTTCTTCAATAAGCTTGTTTATATTTCAAAACGGAAATAAAAATATTTCATTCATACCTTGGTTTAGTGCTAAACTGGGAGCGTATACGGTAATTGCCATGTACGTGGTCTATAATGGAACAGGTATGATACATAATAACTAGTATGATCAATTATTGTAATAGTATACAGCATTTTATGTGTGATGTACCATTAAAATCATAAAGATTGCGGACACGAACAACCTAACGTTCCTCGAAAACCGAAGTTCCAAGTACTGTACAAAAGGAGAAGTACATCTAAATTAATCCGACGTCGTTAATGTAAGATATATGCGGTAAAATTGTTTGTAACCATACCTCGTTAGCTGACGTTAGTTGCAGGTTATAAAAAACGGGCATATAAAAGTAGGCTACCACAAATAACATGAAAGGATACGATGTCCCCACCATCCAAAACATTGCTCCTGAAAAGGTACAAATATTCTTAAAGCATCTTACTAGTTAATTGCATTAAAATCAGGGCCTTGTAGACTTACCGTACGTGTAGACTTCAGTAGGCTGGCCTAACAGGGTTATGGCAGAAATGAAACTGAAATAAGGAAAGGATAAGCTTAAACATAATATGATTGTGTTTGTAAATGCGAGTACTTACGAGGAAGTGAGAGAAGCTGCCACTGGCAAAACACCGAGACTTTTTCCTCCCATTAGGAATTCTTTGGTTGTGTTCCTCCCTGTACAGCCGTAGTAAAGCCCGATAACAGCAGAGATGGTAAGCATCAACCCAAAAACTAGGTACTCCACCCAGCCGAATAGTTTGGCAGGAGAGACGTCGTCAGAGGAATGATGGCCGAGCAAGGTACCAGTTGCATCAACCATGTTGTAATTATCAGATAAAACACGCAGTGCAAAAACCGAAGAAGATAACTACAGATTTAATCATTCCGGCGAAATGGTAAGTTGCTAATGGCTGAATGTGTGCACCGTCACTTGCTACTTTATTTCAGAATTACGACGGAATGTCAGTGTGGGAGGCTGGAGCTATTTACAGCGCAACTTAAAAAATATTGGTTGCCCTACAGGATATTATGCGGTAAATGGAAGAATAGAAGTTCTTGGAAAATATTAAAAGGCTGAAGTAAAATGTGACAACATCGTTCCATTGAACCTTTCTACTGGTCTCGCCACAAAGGGAGCGTGGGCTTTTAGAGTCCTTAAATTTAACTTGTCTTCAAGGGCGCCATAAAAATGGTTCATCATTCCAATAAAATGGCAAATATTTATGAACAATCGGAAATGTTTAATGTTTTATATTAGGTTTTTTATTTAGTATTCGTATTTAGATTTAATATTTTATATTAACCATCTTATAAAGTATATTTTAACGCGACTGAATAGAAGAACTACATTTCTTTGTAAAAATGCCCCAAATTAAAATGAAGCTCCAGCCGTCCTCCACCGCCGGAAATGTATAGTCCAACAAAATGAAAATAGACAATGGTTAAAGGAAAAGTATAGTCGTGCAAGTTTGTCCGCCTGACAAAAATATCGGTAGATTGACGTCCATTAGATGGCTACTACTAAAGTGTTACCCTTGAACTAAAATTATCTCCATCTGATTTATGTAGTGGATGATTGTGTTAGACCTAATTATGGCATAACATCGAGCTTTAATATCGACCGGATATATGTGGTGGCACATATGTACGCAACACGTAAGTTCCTGGAATTACTCACACTTTTCAATCGTATTAGTTCAAGTGGTAAATCGCGATGGGCTTTGCTAGTTTTGAAAAGCAAACATGTAAACGCTCTCATGAACCCAGAAACATAGTGCTAATGTATGCACGATATTATTGCTATTAGGGTTTGTGCAAGGCGTTTTCGCTAAAAAGCTTCGGAGAGAGCTAATATTATCTATTATGTTTTACATGGTACATCTTGATACAATTCTCACAGACATCCACGAGTTGAAAATCGTCTGCGGTAAACTTTTCCTCCAAATGTCGGACAGCGTGATTAGTCTATATTTTATTGAGGCGCGTGTATGCGGTGGTGGGAATCATTTCCCCGCAAAACAATTGCGATCACGTGATGCTTTCGCGTCCACACACAAACTACGGTAGTTACTTTCATGTGTTTTCTTGTGACGTTACTGAGACATAAACAAGCAATAGTATTGCCTCGGTTTCCAATTTTGTTTTACAATGTATTATTAGCATTCCATGGTACATGGCCATCTTCATGCGGTATACCAACAAAAGCAGCAACCTAAAAAAGGAAGGTTTGTGGCCCACTAATACGACGCTGCACACGCGCATCATCTACAAACTGCGAAACAAGGGCAAAGTTGAATTTTTGCAACTATTTTACCGTTCATGCAAAGTAAAAGAAATGTCATGTATATTCATTGCGGTGATCAAAATCAAGACACAATTGTGATTCTAAAAACCTTAATGTCACTTTTATGTTATCACATTTCTAACACAAGTTAATTCGGTTTATTTTTAAAATTGAGTGTCATATTTTACTGTAAATACAAAAGTTTGTAGCCATAACGAATTATGACAACACAACATAATTTAAGTAGAAGACTCGTCTCCGGAGGGGATGTTATTCAAAACGGGAACGCCCTTATCCCAATAATATAACGGAGGTCCCACGGAAACGCAGTAGTTTTGTGTCAAAGCCTCCCGTCCTTGTACCCAGTACATCACGTAAAACACACACATCTCGTCTGCGTTTGTGTAACCAATATTAGTTGGTCGAGTACGGTCACTGACCATTGTACAGCGGGTCGCAAGCACATCTCCATAAATGATGGTCAGGGAGATATCATTCACCGGATAAAACATTTGAGCTTCCTGAGGACTCCTTTTCCCGATCGATGACCACTGGTCCATGCCCTCGAGATTGCGCCGAACCCGGTATCCGGATACAACTGTACCCAACGAGTGAGTGTGGGTTCGAAAAGCGAAGGGGTGAAGGACCTTGTCTTCCTTGATGGTACACGCTGTTTCAAAATGCTCTGTCGACTTACCTGCGATGGAACCGTTTATGGTTCCAAGAATGTACACTCCCGCTGATTTCGGTTGAGGGACGGTCGTGTATTTTAGGACCACTCCACTTTCATCCGTGTGGCCACGATGGATGGCGTTGGCATAGTGCACTTGCAACACTAGATATTTAATGGGGGAGTCTCCTCCGACATGGAAGCCCACATCAGGAGGAAGCTGTAAATCCGGAGCATCTCGAGCCCACGCGTAGATTATCTGGGAGTGTTTGACACAAGGGCTGGCGTGACTTAGCTCCTTTTGACGACTTGTCCCCATTTCTCCGCAGTCCCAAACGTTTTCCTGGACACCGGGAGAACTACAACCGAACAGCTAATCAGAATAATCATGAAAGAAATAATGTTATATTATTCGTTTTCTCCGTAATCTCTAAAACAACATCTGTGGTCGCTTACCAGCATGTGATGAGCCACATGCATTGTCGCGTTCGGCAAAAATCCCACAATGTAATGATTTGTCCCGGGGTCCATCTGTAGTGGAGTGCACAGGTAGGTCTCTGGCTGTTAAATAAGGTGTCACCTGGATAAAATGGGTCGCTCACATCATACGACCGCCATCTATGACAGTTGTGCCTTTTCATACCTTGCTTGTCTCTACATGTGGCATCCTAATTCTCAGCTCGCCCCTCACCCCCGGTTCTGTTGCCGCCTCCACTCCAGTTGTGATCCAGCTTCCAAGAAGACCACACATGAAGCATATTACAACACTAAAAACTGGCTTAGTATGAAAATATTTCTCCACCATTTCTTTAATCATCATTTCAGCTCGAAGAATAAAATTTGGTAAACGTTTCCCCAAAATGAAGCACTGTTTATGCTTGACAGCAGTTAGTGTGAACGGTCAAGAGACTGCGTTAGCATTCTATGGCTGAAACTGAAATTAGAAATGTGTGTAAACAGGAACTATGTGGTCAACCAAACTGCGAAGGAATGAGCATGAGGACGCTGTAACAAGGAAAGTCATGAATGTAAATATAATACATTTAGAAGGAAAACAGTAACACCGTGCAGTACTGCTTAGGGAGAACTACGACAAGCGCATGAATCAAAAATGATTTTAATACATTTTTAGAAATTAAAAAAATGCTCTACTCCTCCGATAGTTGAACAGTTCCATACTAACTACAGACAGGCGGACTACATACACTTTATTTAGAATTAAAAGACTTTTCGTAGTGAACTGTGAATATGATTCAAGAATACCTATTGACAATGTAAAAGATGTGCTTTACATTTGTCAGAAAACGAGATTTGTCGTTTACCCTTCATCGCATCATTTCTGAAAGGTGCCTTTCGTCGTCTGTCCTTGAATTTCCGTTGTTTGAGTTTAGAGCTGCCGAACTAGGGAAATTAACATGTAACCATGTAATGCATTCAAGTTTTCCCCCTTCTTATGCTGCTAATGTACACCCCCATGGGCATGGGGGATTGGTACCCTCATCTCACACCCCCGTTGCTGACAGCTACCTTTGATTTGAATGTATAATGTGTTAATTTATTTTTTGTAGATTGAGATGTATGGAAGATATATACACAACTTCAAATTATCCATTTATCCTTTTTTTGCATTACAATTTTTTCAACATTCTTTATACACCTGCGTAGTTCCACGCCAATCTGTAATTCCTTCTTCAACCCGGGCTCATTGTGAATTACATGTGACCTTTCCAGCATCATCCTAGAATAGTTCAAAGCTAAATAGGGCAAATGAAAATGTCCTTTATATACTTCATTAAAGAAAACAATATTCTAGAATTGTTATTTATCATGTGTGGTTTTCCACGACATGTCGTCATTGACACACATTACTTCTGGCCTGAAATCTCTTTTCCTGCAAGACAGTTAAACTATATACTACAAGTGTATGTTTACTTTATTTCCAAATAAAAAGCTCTCCATTGAACTCTAACTGTAGCTATACATCTGATTGATCCTCGCATTGCGTACAAGATTACGGCTCTCACAGGGGGGATCAACTGCAAACCATTATGAATAAATTTTATGATAATCGAACGCAGATCTTGCTTACAGTAAGGAGATTGGCGATTGGTTCAAAGAGCATATTAACAGAGCGGCGGACGGTTTTAAACTGGTTTTGTAATATGCTGCACTCCACCAAGAATCAGACACAAAAAGGAGACTAGATGTTGAGGTGTTGGCGCAAACATATGAGTTTGTCTTTGGTTAATTCTCTCTATCAATTCTATTTTGCTGCTTATCTGTAATTCTAAATTACATTTCAGCATTAATAGAATACAACTAGTGGAGTTAGATGCTGTACAAATTGTATCAAATTTTCTTTGAGCATGTTTTCGTGGAGTCTCACATGTGAAATGTAGCATACGTCCTTTTTTAATAGAAAACGTACCACATGCCCTTGCCGTACAACTTGTTATGATTTGTTCGACTTTTGTTTTTAGATGTGACAATTACGACCGTGGTTCTGAGAAATACGGACGATTTTCACTTAAAACCTGCAACAGCTTTACAGATAGATACCTATTCCTGTTTGGCTCTGTTAGCCACAAAGGATTCTCAGATGGACGTGTCCCATGAGGATTCCCTTTTTCTTAGAGGCTGCAGCAGAAATATAGTTAGAGCCTCATTCCATCGAATCGGATTTTTCTTTTTCAAAGGAACTTCTTTACCGACAGCTTTACGGGGAATTGGCTTATAATGAATATAAATGGAACACCAATATTGGTATAGGGTAGAGACGGCGGAGTTAAAGTTGGTAAACATATGTGTCCACTGCGTTAAATTGCCAATACAAAACTCATCTGATCGTACTACAAAATCACCAATATTATGTTTATTTTACCAGTATTTTTCCAATATTTCAATTTCCTTAGATTTCGACATACACACTGAGGTCTTTTGCTTTCTCCTGGAGAAAACCCTGTTCAGAATTACAGTATGTCATACAGTTAGGTATGTGCTCACTTCTTTGCTAATCGATTACTATGTCTCCAGGGAATATATTTGATTCTTGCTGTGTACCTAAGTTACCTTTGTATTATGGAATAGCATTTCTCATTTGGAGTTATGATTTTTGGTTAGTTTTAATAGGGAAAGCAGTATACATGGTCGAACGGTAAAAGGGAAACAAGACCATATTAAGCATATCTGCGGTTGTTGTACAGTGCAGAAGCAACTTCTCAGCAACGGTTCTGACCAAACTATCGGAGCTCGCTCGCCGCTGCCGCTTGCAAAATTGCCAAAAGAGGGCATGCCCGAATGGATTTGTAAAAGGGCATCAGACACAGTCTTTCCTTTTCTCTGACTTTGAAAGTTATATTTATTGCGCCGCTACTAGCTTTTGTAAAAGTAGTTTTTTTCCTTCTATGATTCTATATCTTGAAGGTTCAGGATGCCACGCTTTATCTATGTCGTTTATTTAATCGGGAACATTGGAACAGGGCAGTGTTGTATGCACGAAAATGGAAACAGTTTTAACTCCTACAGTGCTACTTGACCCTTTCTACAGATTCTACAGATTTCTCATTCAAGATATTTATTGTCATCCGTCACAGAACATCTATAAAGTGGCCCCATTTGGTGGCAAGTGAGCCCAAGACCTATGTAAAACAATACTTTGACACAGAAAAAACAGAAGGCTAACGTAAGTATGGAAAAATATCACCACTTGTAATAAATATGCGGAAAATTTTTAAAAAGGTTGAGTTACTATTAAAATCAAAAGAAAGCTGGTAGAGTTAATCAGAAATGCTGACTAAACAAAGACAGCTTTGCCTTCATTATCGCTTTACAATTTGAAGTTCACCACGATATATTTCCTCTGATATTTTAATCAAGAAGGTCATTTTTGTAAAGCGCGAATTATACAATAAGGCTATAATCACAGCACCATTTCTTTTTCTCAACGAACGTAACAACTTACAAAATAAAATAATAGCAACAAATGTTTTTAAAATGTCAGGAAGTACCCAATGATTTCTGTAGAATAACAAACAGGATGTTTCAGATTTTCTTGCTCTTGATATAAATAACGTACATAGTAACCAATACTAATTAAATGAAATTCATACCTCAATCAAGAATCGCGATGTGTGAAAACATTTAATTGATGCGTCAACAAACTACTCGCCGATATAAAAAAACCACTGCTAGCAGAGCATGGTAAAGGAAGGGGCTCCATCTGGCATGTAAATATTACCAAATACTTGATCATGGCTGTCGGAAAATGGGCGGCGTGAAAAATAAACAAATCATGAAATGCATTTAAGTTGTTGTAAAATGTTTCAAAGTTGTAGGGATTTGTCCCCCACGCCCACGTCCCGACAGTTACGTATATGATGTTTACAATGTCGTTATAATGTTATCTGCACAATTCGTTTGTTTGCTCAATCAGCTCGCCCCAATTGGCAATGAAAATACAGGTTTTTAATAAATTTTAGGTGAGTAATTGATAAAACTGTAAATATGCATGAGTCACTCTTCTTCCTGAAATTCTTGAAATTAGGGTATTACGGTCAAGTATCCAACGATAACCCGATCAAGCAACAATAACTGCTGATATGTGATACAGATACGACGCGACGATAAATACTACACATTCGTATGCTGACATTATGACAAGGAATTATGTAGTTCTGGAATTCGGGCACTGCGTATTCTGGAGGGGATTTCAAACTATTCCATTCACAATATAACCTATTTTGATAAAAAATATACAAATCACACTCAACAATAGTTATTCCCGAAATTGATTACATTATAGCATATTTACATAATTATAACGGTCAGAGGAAATCATGAAGTATCTCTCGTGGTAATTTCGTTGAACAAAGTATGTTCAATTACAATAACATTAGCAGTTCCCCAAAAGGGAACGACTACGCTGCTCATTCTACTAATACACGGATGGTATCACATATACATAGTCAATTGTACACGTAAAACATTTTCGTGATAACTGGTTCTGCGTAGCCGGCGTTATCATATTCGTCCCAATTTGTGGGCATTCGCAGAAACGTTCTTTCGATAAACACAACAATTAACAGTAAGCTCTTTTTTATCATCTGCAGGTATTGCTCATCATATCATAATTCTTTGAAAGCGATATTTTTAGCTATTCTCATCTGAATGCTGTATGAACATTTCTCAAGGTAAATAATTTTGAGTTGAAGTAAATGTTATTGAATTGTTTTCAATTTCTCTGAAATTGGATGGCTTTGACTCCTAACCTTATTTTCGGGAAAGATAAAGGTCACCTCGCAAATAAAAGATGTGGGTAGAAGTATAAAAGTCGTACCTTTTTAAATCACAATCATCATTAACTAAAAGAGCATTTAGACAGAATCTATTTTAAATAATTCCAGTTTTCTGTATTTCAGACTTTAAACTCCACATAATATTTAAAAATGTTAACATTATTTTTCTTGTCTGCCCTTATCTCTATAGTGTCCCCCTTCCGGTCCCAATATGATAGTTTACTAAATAGCGCTGTCCTAAAATAGGCCGACATACTGGCAAAGAACAGCAATTTAAAATTTCTAGGACGAGTTGGGGTGAAGGATTTCTTTGTTGATAATACGCCAAACATGGTACTAATTTTCTGTAAAAAAGTCTAAAAAATAATATATTCCACGACATCCATTCTAACTTTTGTAATTTTTAGAATTGGACGACGGCTAAAAGTTCCTGTGAAGATATGGGAATGGCCCTTGCCACGGTGGACTTGGATGAAGAATACAATTTTCTGGCGAGAGCGTATAAGCCCGGCGTATTTCACAATTGTATGCTTATTCATTTGTAAATGTTATTTTATCCAATAGTTTCTTGACAGCTGCCAATATGACAATTTTTATTTTAGGGTACTGGGTATCCGCCCGAGATTCTCACCGGTTGAGCCAAATCCTTTGGGAGAAAAAAGATAAGACGGAGACGGAGATAAACGTGAAACTGCCGTTGTACATTCATTCTATGGTTAAACCGTTTTTAACTTAATGGCGCCATTCATCCACGTTCTGACTCCATCGCGGAGTTGTGTATGTTACAATGCGCATATATGTCTATGGACGTGGGTGCTCTTTGTGAAGTGAAATAAAATTTGTTTATTAAAATTTTCTAAAGCACATTTCATTATAAAAATATGTATACCTAATTACACATGTTCTAGTTAAATACCGTTTTAATTTGTAGTCTTAATTGAATAAATAATGGTATTTGTTGTTATATGAAGCTGTAAACGCTGATACACGCTGCAAAATTAAAGTTTCCTCCAGAGCACCTTGCCCTTTGCAGTATTATTGGCGTACCTTCAACATTTGCTAGTTTTTGAAAGGGAATCTATTGCTGTTTGCATTGAATGCCCCATTCCTTCAGCCTCTTTCCCTTGCATCATCATTTCTTGTTCTATTCATTTGGATGCTCAATTGGGAAATACATTTGACGACATGAATATTTTAACTGGGAACCATGTTTAAGCACACCTATCTGCATTACCTCCCTGGTGTTCAAGTACACCTAAGTACCTGCATTGTAACATTCAAAAATTTCAAAACCGCTTGTCGGATTTAAATATAACCATACGCCGTCGTGTTTTGTCATTTCCACAATATCCCATTTTGGAAGGCACACCCCCAACAGCCGGACACAAGTAGAAGGGATATACGGATTATTATGTACTGAACATGTAGGGTATACTCAGCAGATGAAAATCAATCATGGGCGTATTGGAGAGCAGTATAAGTAGAATTATATTAAAATAACATCGACTTTTAAGGTCACGTACACGATATGCATGAGCCATGGTTAGATTTGTAGTAGGAATCTCCGTTGTAAAAGTGAATAACAGCTCCCCATTATGCTAAACACATTCGCGAGACACCTTCCCACTTATAAGGGTCATGATGGAAATGATGGAGCTACACAAAAAATACTGAAAAAAGGTGCAGAGTAACTTTGCAGAGCCTACTGTAAAATTTTAGGGATTACCCAATTCGATATACCCCATTATGCTAAACACATTCGCGAGACACCTTCCCACTTATAAATACTGAAAAAAGGTGCAGAGTAACTTTGCAGAGCCTACTGTAAAATTTTAGGGATTACCCACTTCGATATTGGTAGTTTTGTAGCCGCAAGTCTTCTACTGTGACCGCCACTGTTTCAATGATGCACTAAAATCATGTTTTTGCGTTGTGCTGCTGCTGATGTGAAACTTGTTCTGTTTTGTGTCCCATCCCATTTTAAAGTCTATCGCGATCTATTTCTCCCCCTGAATCAGTGAAACTGCCGTTGTATGTCTCGAATAATTTAATAACGTCTGGATCACTGTGTCATTTCTCTGTTTCAAAGAACAGTCCTCTGTGTTCAGCTGAAGATGACAACGCCATAAATTTTAGACGCGTTGTGGTCGGCAACAAAAAATGCTGGGAGGAAGCGCGTGTGTAGACTTTTGCTTTCCAGACAAGGCGCAATAAGCTGGGGCGTCCTTGAAACCTCATTACTTGCTGGAAGAGAAACCGCAGAGTAAAATCATATTATTTGGCGAGAGAATTTTCCTGACAAAATTTACAGTTTTAATTACGTTAAACCACGTTTTCGGGGGATCTTTTATAAATTAAGTACATCAAAATACAGATACATACCAGTCTCCCGTTGTGAAAGCACGTGACCCTCCTTATTTTTGAGTTCGCTCTAAAATGCTACATGTCTATGCAGTTGAATGATTCCTGCACTAAACCACCGCTTGACCTTAAAAAGTTCCAAGTTCAGTTTAATGTGTCGGCCACGAGCTTTTACGACTTTCTGCTATTTTGCCCACTCTGGTTTCCCGGAGTATTCACATTACCTTGGGATGAGGTAGCGCGACCACATGATAATATTGAGGAGATGCGGTTTTCAATTTTTAAAACCGTTTCCATTACGGGCTCTTTACCGTTATTTTTTATACCCTGCCGCTGTTAGCTTATCTTATGTCTGGTTCCAAAATTGGGAACAAGAGGGAATTAGGCTAAGTAATTAGAAAGCCATGCATCTCACGGGTGATGCATACTTCAGGAGTGACAGTCGTAGAAAAGTTTTTTTTGACAACATTCTCAACGTCTCTTTTTGTCCACATCGACTGACTTCCGCAATGTCTTTTGACTATGAAGGAATTGAGTGTCTTAATATACTTTTCACGATCAATGTCAATCAGATAATTTGCCGCAAAATATAGAGAGAGCACCTGGGTCGTCCATTTGTGAAGTGATGCACATTGTCCCTGTTTCCTTTGACAGTTCCTGATCAAAACGGGGATATACCAATACAGTGGACCCATAGTATTAGAAAGAAAGTATTATTTTGCTGGAGAAAGCGGGTGAAAGCACGTGATGAAAAACATGGGCAAAGGCGCGAGAAGAAATTCCCCAGAGTACTCAAGCAAATTCAATTTTTCAGAAAAAAACCCGCTTTATCAAATTTTCTCTGCTATATGCTCTGCTGGTCGGGTACTTCAAAAAACAGTGAACCGTCAAGAAAAGCGGTTGTTTTAAAATGGTAAATGTTCCATATTCAATCGATGTTTGACCTTCACCATTATCGCACGTGCGGTCCCCACGCAAACTTCGCCCTTTAGAACTTATCGCCTCCTGGAATTTTCCTCATGTACACGTGTTGCTGACTTCAGTGGAGTCTGGAAATGAACTTAGGCTTTTTCTGCTTCAAGTCGCAATTTCATTTTTGTCTGGACTTTTTTTCCTTCTGCTTGACCGCATGTCCATCTTTTAGGCGACATCAAAGTAAGCACGTGTACCCATTTGGAGAATCCATTGTTCCACCTCAAAACTTTTTTCTATTTTTTTCTTCGTCAAATATTTACAAAAATGTTGGTATAGTCAATTCAGCCATATCCGTTAACTTCGTAGATGTTCAACAAATGGTGTTGGCATTGACTTGCAGATTTCTGGAGAGAAAGTCAACAAAAGGGAG
>JAHZNE010001701.1:0-69747 GCA_027744055.1 Callyntrura sp. NNG-2020
TAACTGAACGTTATCAGATTAAATTATGTGCTTTCCGTAGGTTCTCCCAAAGGTGGATTACACCGTTTTATTGCTAGTAGGTCGGTCGAGGTAGTAATTCATGGATTATATAAAAGAATAGAGGAGTGTGACAGGATATTATTCTCAATGTGGAAAAGCTACAAAAATCTTTGCATGCATATGCATTCATTTAAAGTGGAGCAGGAAGGAAGCAGTTGTTGTTTAATTTACTTTGGAATTAAAAACAAAAATCAGGCAGACGTTTTGTGTCCCCTTTGCTCTCAACCCAGCCCCCGACCCAAAGTCATGTATATTCCAAGTGGGAAAGAGATGAGTACAGAGGATACAAACTCCCACAAATACTGCATCATTTGAGGAATGATGGTTGAACGACTGCGAAAAGAGGTTTGAAGACCATTTTTGTCTGCGTTGTATATGTGTAATCAGCAAGAAGTAGTTTAAATTTGATATGTTCACAGCTTCGTCGTCATACTTAGCTTGAGTGATCATTTTAGATCGTGTGCGGATGTATAGTATGAAACTAATGGAATTAAACTTCATGGCTGTGACGCTAATGCTACATCTCCAACATGTCTCCGCCGTGTTTTAAGCATTTCCTTTGGTAATTAAAATGAATGTAATGTAATATTGCAACAGAAGTGGTTTTTAGACTCGGGTAAAGATGGAGGTACGCGGGGGAAAAGAGATGAACTTTTACAATATCAATCCACTTTTGCTTATCGTTTCGAATTTCAAACCCATTTCAAAAATTAATGTGCAGCTCTGCTGTGAGCAAGTGCAAAATCGATTAGATTAAAGTAAATAAATCAGGTTATCAGATCCTGTTAAACTATCTTGAAAGCTAGAAGGCACAAAAAAATTTACAAATAGTTACCCTTAAATAACGTTGCCAGAAAAATTCGTGCGTTTACAAAGTTGCCGAGGTTTGGATTTAGAATGTGCTATAATGCAAATGACTGTATTTATATACCTACAACGTGACTAGTAAAATCGTATATTTTTTTTTACCTTCACAGTGAAAAGTGTGGGACGACGGACGAATATTAATGATTAATTGTAAAAAAGCTATGCCCTTTTTGGAGCAGTGGGGGATAAAGATTTTGCAGAGAGCGTAGATTTAAATGTTTCAACTTTATTAATTTACATATGTAGTTGTAAAAAGTCACAGAAAAGTTTACTGAACTCATTACGTTCACACATCCTTTAACTTTACACTTTTCTCAACAGAAGCAGATGTCATGGCATAAAGATACGTACACTTGTGGAAGTGGAAGCTTTTTAGAAAGCACCTCCTATATATGATAGGTATGAAGTATGGTCTAATCAGATAAAATGCTTTAATTGTATGAAATTATGTGAGCTGCTGAAACAGTGCAATGCAAAATATAATGTGCTAATTGCTAGAAAAGAAAACAACTTTAAAATCTTTAAGGTGGAAAAGAAAACAGAAACGGTGATGGGTTATACGAGTACATATTTGTGACATATGGTATGTTATAATTGCTAAATCTGCCAATAGCTAGATATATGCAAGAGAATGAGTGAATGAGCCTTATACCAGCAATATATGTTAATCGCAGTAAAACTATATAAGTAGCCCAAAGTAAAAACCATTTACCATTACCACCCTGCAACAAGACAGGCAGGAAAATGTGTGCTCTCAAATATCATATTTATTTTGGCAGTGAATACGCAAAATTTCATGCAAAACTATCAGCCACGTCTTTGTGTACAGATTCCCCAGTGTGTGAAGTGACGAGCATAATATATCAAATCGAAATTGGGGGGAAATGTTTGAGACTTTTGCCTTAAGCAGGGTCAGTGTTTTCATTTTTTTAAAGAAAAAGGTTATCTCTCGCTCAATTACTTTTGTGTGCTGACAATTCACATATTGCGCATTGTCATCGTCGTATATACATTTTGACACTCGATACGCTAGCGCTCATCATTAAACTGTATAGTAAAGCTTTTCACTCTTCATTTCCGTTAAAAAATATGTAATTTATTGCAGTTACAGGCTCGTATAAGCAAGCATGGAAAGTAAAACTGTATAATATATTAATGTTTGTAGGCAGTAGACACGTCAGTTTTTTTGCAACTGGCTTTTTTCTTTCTGCACCCTTCCGCCACAGAAGTTGCTTAAAGTGCGAATAAATCACGATCTATTTGGTTCTACTTACTTAGCATGCAGTTTTGGAGTTTTATGACTGCAAGCTTTTACTTTCATGCGGTATTACATGAAATGCAGCCAGCAATGTGTGTACATGTAGAGATGATGATATATAAGGTGCGTGGGAGTTTGGATGATGTACAGGACGGAATGGAAAGCCAGGGAGTGATTTTAGTAATAATATGATGTCTGCAGCTTGTTTCAGCACAGACACAGAGACTCGTAAATGTTTCTTTGTTCTTACGATTTTGGCGAGTTTCTGGGTTATATATGCTTTTGTACGTAATCTAAACTTAGTCTATTCGTTCATTCATGTAGATTACGAGGAAGATGAAAAGTTCTTATATAAATACTGGTTGAGTTATAAACCAGTATAATAAGTGAACAACATAATGTTACATTCTCACACGTTGACAGACTTATACTTATTACTACATATAGTGTACAAACTACATATTACGACCTATCAGACTTGTAGGAAGAGAGAGAGAGACTAGAGAGAGAGAAGAGAGAGATGTTACATACACTACATATTCCTTCATACTTTCAAATAGCTGATAGCAAACTTTTTTGTTACCTTGCTTTTTGCTTTGTTTTGTGGTTCGATGTCGATCAATGAATCACTCAGCGTGAGACGAATTGTCTCGCTGAAGTTGTTGTACTACCTGTGCATCTTCGTTTTGTGCTTTCATTCATTTTCATTGCCATATTACACATTATTTTAAGGGCGGAGGTATAATTTTTAAATCATTTACCATGTATGTGTGTATACCTGAATACAATGTTGCTGTTTAATGTTTTAACAACTACACTAAACGTGCGTTACGCATGGACCACTTAAAATGCGCATTTTAATCAGGTTTTGTGTCAAACAAAATCCCATTAGCAAACCAAAGTTAATATTTACTTTTTTTGAGAGAGATGCGTTTTTGATGGTTTCATGTTTACTTTTACTTTTCAACCTAGATGTATGTATTGCTATTGCTGTCTTCTTTTAAGATGCTGCAATCTTGATGGAACGCGTCATCAGCGGCGTCACACAAGTTTTAAGATATGCACGCATAATAATTATCTAGTTAGACAAAACAAAGCGTACGACAAATGGTAATTTTTATATATTTATGTGCCTCTGAGATGGGTTATAAAAATATATGCTAAATATGTTCAAACAAGAAATTATGCGTTAGCGGTTAGTGTGTTCTGCTGATTTTTTGGTTTAATGTGGGTTCGTCGGTGTGTCTGTCTGCACCCTGAACAAGCTTATAATATTTTCTATGTTGTACCTTGTTATCTGACACGCACTAAGGATAAAAACAGCAATAACTGGTTTAATTTAGAGCTATGCACACGCATGCCAATAATGCATATTAAAAGTTTCAGGTGATATATACGAAATATATCGTTTTGGGCTTCTGTTGTTGGTGATCTGTGATCAAAAGATAAAGTACGCGGGGGATATCATTGATCAGGTCCTGATCATCAGGACCTCCTGCAATAATACTAATTCGACGGGTGGAACAACTACAAAGTTTCAGTTTCAAAACGTAATATTAGCGGGTTTAAGACACTTTGATATCTCGGTTTACCAAACTGTTGTCTCATCTCATCTTCTTGCAATCCGACTGAAGTGCTTTTGTTTAAAATATAAAGTACAATATTTTATGACTCTTTTTCACTGGGGTCTGCATGTCTGCTGAACTGAGTTATGCATTGTGACGCCTTTCGCCTTGAAAAATGCACATTTTTTTTTACATTTTCGTATTCCTTTTCAGGTCATTAGATTTGTGATGGCGTTGTCTCAGCGTGCTTTGCTGATATCCTCAATCCTGGCGCTCTGCTTTCTCAGTGGTTCCTTGTACTCGTGTACTTTAACTGTTTACTTATTCCACACATCAACTTTGTCTTCTGTCTTCTTCACGTAAAGCAGTTTTGAAATGCAAGTATAAATGGTAAATATTATGCACACATGGAAGTATTTTTTTTATCCTTACACATTTTTTTCAAAACTCTCTCGTGTCATCATCTCACAAAAGAAGAACATAAAACAGGGTAAATAATGTACGTAGAAATGAGAATCGAGTGTGAATTTGAACTTCGGACGCTATGATATGACTGTTGAGTATGTTGATCTTTATTACGATTTGTCTGGTCCTTTTCCTTTCAGTTTTCGTTTGTTGTACTTTACAGTCGTGTGTTTTGACAAGAGGATGATTTGCTCATCCCCTTATTTGGTTTGTGCGAGCGTGTAAGATAGTGATGATGAACAGCGTTCTCCTTTTTCTTTCAGTCAAATAAGAAAAGTACATGAAGGGACGACGATGATGATGAGCATAATAATATTGCTGATAATGATATGATGATACTGCTGTGTGCCGTTGATGAGGCGGTCGGAATGAATTTGATAAAATAATTTCATTAGGGGCTAGTGCAAGGTTATAATAGCCACAGCGAGACTTATACGAATACAAAGAAACTCTTTTACCTTTGGCACAATAATAGAAGCACAGGTTGCGGTTTCTTGGCGTGGTAAAAGTTTAGTGTCTATCATATCACCTTTTCGCAAGAAGGGATAGTTGCGGTATCGTTGAGACGCCTGCCACCGTGAGACCCCAGGTGTTCTTTCTAGTACTCCATAAATATGCATGTCTCTTGTCTGCTTTGTATTTTCGACGTTGTACGTGTGTATGACATGCATTTATACTATTTATATCATCCTAATCGCAATAAATTAGCGGCTGTAAAATGTAAAATGCCAGTAAAGAGATCATTAGATAACCAAGATATTTGCGAATGCAGTCGGCTCTCTCTGTGTCAGTTTATCTCTATCTCCTTATTATCTGTATTTTGTTGTCAATTGTGAATTGTACAAGAGTTGAATCGAGTGATCAGACATATTTACTAATTTTCTCTTTTGTTGATTTGTTTGTATTGAAACAGGTTCCTCGACGGACTTGGTGCCCACGTTGCTGAGCATGTATGACTCGCTCATAGCTGCTGCATCAGAAACGTTATCCTCAGCACAGGAGCAACAATTATTAGACAACCTTGAAAATAACGGTAGTGGTAGTGGCTGTTTAGAGGACAATTCTGCTACTGTTGGTGGAGGTGGTTGTTGTAATAATACCACTAATAATAAACAAAAGTACTATAACGCGTCTGCTCAAATAAGATGGGAAAACTCAGAAAGTCGAGGAAAATCTGGGGGAGTTGGGAGCCATCATCATCATCCCAGTATCCGAACATCTTGTTACCAGTCCAGTAATGGTTGTTTTGCAAGTAATGGAGTTAGTGCTAACGTCAGTAATTCTACTCGTCCTTCCATTGCCGTGTCGAGAACGATGAACGGTGTAATGACCACGAAAGGTGGTAGTTGTAATGGTAATATAAATAACAATAAGACAGTCGCAGGTAACAATAGTGTCAATCAGCAGCAACAAATCAACGGAGCCTCGCCACAACGACTTGGTAGATGGGCGTCTGCAGCGGAAAATCCTAAAAAATCAAGAAATTCAGACTTAACATCCGCATCTGCAGAACAGGGGAAAGATGAACGGTGCAGTAAAGATGAGCGTGAGGCTCGTGATATGTTGACAACGATGAATGGTGAAAAGTTGCTAATTAATGGAAAGGATCAAAGACCTATGTCTGTGAACTCTGTGATTTCATCTATTTCCTCGTCGTCATGTTCTTCCGAATCTTCCACATCGCTAAGTGGGTGCATCAATGGTAGTGGAGGTAGTGTAGGCAGCGGTGTTGTTGGTTCTACCCCGGTATCAGGGGGAGGAATGTCCATGATGGTGGCCCCCAGAGCGTCACCGGAGGAGGAGGACTGCGCCACTATTCCTGATGCTGATATCAGCGACGATGAGGAAAGTACTTTGGATAAATGCCGGTATCATCATCATCTGCACCACCAACATAATCACCAATGTGCCAAAAAGTCTAATAATAACAACAGCAATAACTGTGCTGGTGACCATAATGGGAGTAATGGGACTGAAAGGTGCTTTAGCAACTCCGCTGCCAAAGGTAAGCGATTATTGGAAAACTTATACGGAAGTAAAATTGATTTTTAGTCAAAGTTGCCATTACATATTACATAAGAGCAACCATATGGGCGCAAATTCTCGTGTGATCATGATCGCTATTACATCCGCTTTACTCGTTATGTCCCTAAGATGTGCACATGTACAACTTTTTTGTGTAATTACGTGATAACGATAAGGAAAACGCTTACTACGACTAAACCTCTAGAATCAACAGCATGATGCCGATTACGCTTTCCGATTTCATAATGGTGTGAGTAGAGAAATGATGCCAAAACATGAGTATATACGTGCATAACTATATGACCTTTTAGCTATGATTCGAGAATATGAATAGCTAGTTAGTAGTAGCTTGCAGTAAGTTTTGTTTTGAAATTCTGTTAAAGTAACGGAAATGTACCATCATGTTCAAAATAGAGAAGTCCCAAAAGATTTTTGCTTCGGCAATGCTTCATGCATGGATTAACTCGATTACGCCATCATTATCGATTATTGGTATCATTTGATCGCAACGTCAGGATAGTCAGGAATCATTTTATCCGTATCTTTATGCAGGAGAAATCTTTGAATTTTCTGCCATTATCTTTCTATCTTTGGTTCATTAGTAGTGTTTTTTTAAAGTTCACTTCTTACGAATACTGTAGTACGGATATGCGGGACGAGCTGAGTTTTCAAGTCGATTTAAGGCAGTTGTATTGACAAACAGGTTTTGTATGATAGTTTTTTATTTGTCATGTTGTATTTGTCAGTGACGTTTTCTTTAAAGCAAAACCTACAAAGGTGCATTAAACATTTTACTGACAAGCATGTTTAGGTTTGTTTGAAGCATTTCCGTTTGTTTCTTTTTGTTTCGTAGATTCATTATAAGTTGCATGCATCCATGTAAAACTATCAAATATAAAGTGTTAACAATTGTCTATCATTCCTCTAGATTGCGGAGATCCTGCGAGTAAGAGTCAAGTCCAAGGAGTCAAAATTAATCGAGGTTATGATCCCAATTTAAGTTATATGGATCGGGTGGTGATGGAAATTGTGGAAACGGAGCGGTTCTACGCCACGGATCTAGGAGAAATAATCTCTGTAAGTCTTTACATTTTATTTACATTTTTCTGCACTTTAAACATCGTTACACGCACTCTCTCATACTACCACGTTATACCTTAAATCATATACCATATACTATCGTATTAATTCTGTCATACAGGTTATCTATCTTCATTTATATACCTTTTCCATATTTTAGATACATGACAGTCTTTGAAATAGATGTGCAGTATATAGAACTTAATTACTTACTGACATGTACAGAAGGTTAAAATCGATAATGCCGTTGTCTATTATTCGCAGAAAATTCCATTTCATTGTTCACATTATCTCCTTTCCTCATGACTTGAGGGCTCGAACTTTTTAAACGTGTCTCATCACGTATTGTCTATAAGGACTACGTTTATTTAGGGAATGAAAGATCATTTATCACCGCAAGAGAACTGCGTTATACTAGAACCTCTTAGTTTGTGCAAACCTGTAAAATCCACTTTTTGTACACATTGTTTCTGGATGTTGCCTTTTCAACTTGTTTGACTGGAAGAGCTTTCTTTATCAAGTCCCGCAGCGATCAAGATCAAAAGTTTTTAGCTTAACAGCAATCCGTTGAAAGAAAAAGGGAGAATGTTTAAATCGCCATAAAATGTCATGAAGTTTCTGCTGGAGGCACATGCGATAAAAATGCATATATGTCTTATGCTGATAAAAGTGATAGATAACACAATGCGTAGCTTCTGTACTTTCTGTACATGTAAAAAGGGTTCGTCGCACACAACCGCAAGTCGCAGAATGCAGAAAATAACATGCAGAAAATGTTTGATCTTCACCTCACATGGGCTTAGGGATGTATATATGTATATACGTATATATATGTTTAGGAAAAATATATATCCTTCTTTATGTTGGCTGGCACTACAAACGATACTAAATAGGAAAGCTCCATCATGGAAAACGCAGATGTAACCGTATGGCTACAATAAGTGAATGGGACTGTATGCTGGCTACGGCCGCGACCAAATACTTTTATATTTTTTATTCAAAAAACTTTAATCTTAAAATTTTCGCCGTTGTTTTTTGTCGTTTTTTGATTGTTTTTTGGTCGGGCGGCTATCGTAAAAAGTTTATCGAAAATCTGCTACGAATCAGGTTTATCAAAATTGAGAAAATGTAGCCTGAAAAATAAAGTAGTGACTTTTACGCGACAGCACTTTTCATGGTCTTGGTTTATCCTTCACTTGATTCCAGGAATGCGAACGTGACTTCAAAATGTAGGAAGATAAAATTACTTCGAGGCAATGCAATGTAAAATGATAAGTTGTAAAAGTTAGTTGATTCCGTAGCATGAAGTATGTATTTATGTAGGTATGTATGCTAATTCCAACGCACCAACGTGCAGATGTGTATTCTCGCTCTGATATTATATGCACTTTGCATTGGATCAGAATTCTTATGCAACGAAGAAAATATGTTTTTGTAGGTGTTATTATGAAGTGACAAGAACGACAAAGAGGCGAGTGTAGAAGAAAACAAATTTGAATATAAATGGCTCTTCCATTCTTTTATAAGTATTTAAATGATTAAAAGTTTTGCTGGTAAACACTCGTCCTCAGGGCAATACAGCTGCAATGCAACAGCGCAGCAGCGGTGCTATAGTTTATAGACATATGCAGCAGTAGCCGCCACCAGGGTTGCATTCTTCGTTTTAAGGTCTTCATTTATTGAAGGAAACACACCCCTCAAGAGTGTTGTTAAAAGATGAAGTTGATGAATAGTGCAAGTACTACGTTCAAGAACACAAACAAAAATAGTGGAGGTAGTTATAGTTGTATTAAAACTTTAGAGTAATGGGGTATTATTAGTATAAGATCTCTGTATAGACAAATAGACATACAGCTTTCCTTCAGCACTGAAGAGACACGATTTACAGATAATGAGAAAGCCGAGTTTACAAACGCTTAAATACAAAAAATTAAAGTTGAAGCACATACTCATCATTTGCTTTTGCCTTTAAAATTGACGACTCTCTTGAAGCTATACCGGTATTTTTTCCTGTTTCGTGGTGGCTTCCACTACTTTTCAAGATAACCCATTGAATTTAGACACTTGTCGTGAGGAAATTTGAACATCTTAATGATAAGAATATATTGACTTTGCGTGTACGTACACTTCTATCAATGGACCATCAGCAGATGCACTTTTACATGTGCACAGCGACGTCTTTAGATTGTTATACGTGTAGAAAGTGAGTTTTAAAACAGTATTATACACAGCAATTATATCTATGTAAACATTCTATTGCGTTGCAGCACATGAAAGTATAGTGGGTAGACTAATTGTAATTTTTTTAGCACGGCTGTGATAGTATTAATCATATACAGCAGTTTTTGTAAATCGTTGCAACGTAAGTAAATGGGGTATGTGTAATGTAACTTTAAAAGTTCCTCACTAGAAGCAAGTTTTGTTATCTACTGAAGTGAGCAACAACCCGTACACATCTTTTCCAGTTTGTTGATTCAGCTGGAAAGGGAAAGGGATCACGGTCGTGTTTCTGAAAGAATGATGATGACCGTGGTGACAGCTTTTAAGACCAATGCGGACAAGTTGAAGTGAACATAAATAGTGATAGCTGAACTGCAGTTGAAAAACCATTTGTGTTACAAGAAAAAATGCGAGTGCCTGCAACATACAAAAGACGTATCCCTACAGATTGATGTACATGTCCGTGACTTCCCGTACAGGTTGGGAAGTACATGCAAGGCAAGGCAACAAAACGCTAGTGATCTTGATCTTCAAAGCTTAAAACTTAAGATCTCGTAAAAAGTTAAGATGGAGATTTGTATGGATGCGCGTTAAAATATTTTTCATAAACGTAATTTTATCTCCATTAGCTGGCTATTACCGTCATAATAATAACTGTAATTTTGTAAAGTTTAAAAGTTACATGGTTTTCGGTACTTTACATAAAACAACGTCGGGAAACGATGGTTTAGTTGGCAATTTCACGTTGTACATGCATGTAATAAGATAATGTTCGGACGTTGTGTGTGTAAAATTTATGTATAACAAAAAATAATAGCTATCCGCGAGTACTTTTAACCTGTCCGGGACATTATACATATTGCGCAAGTTCTTGGAAACAAAGTGGTGTAATGTTAACAGTTGGCGTTGTGTGCGCTATAACCATTTAAACTTAGCTACTTCTTGGCAAACCTTTTTTTGGAAGGAGTCCAATTTTTCTTATTTCTCTGAAACGAGTAGGCAGCACCATTTAGCAATGAAACGTGCAAAATGAATGTTTACAAAACTTGAACTCATCTTCCGGCTCCGGTATGTTTAGTTTACAGTTTACATGATAGTAGCAATTTATAGTTCTTTCCTTGTCACAAATCTCCTTAACCGATTTGTAATCTCTGCTTGGGTTAATAGCATAGCTCGTTGGACAACAGTTTTTGAGCAGTGGTGTTGCACACTGTTTCTGTATTTCCAATAATTCTCAAAATTATAAATGATCGATCAAAAACGAAAACTAGTCATGATTTTTCTAGAATAGATCTTACAGAGCATTTTTGCTCATAGCAAACAGTCATTTTTAGATGAATAAATGGAAACATTTAGTTTATTGGTTGATTTTCATAACTTTGTAAGTTCACTCAGGTAGACGCAAAATTATATAGTGTTACACTTTCTCCTTAGGTATCCTATATTTTTTGTATAGAGACGCATTATAATACAGTTGTACGAATTTAAAGCTGATTTATTTCATGTGTGGGATACTATTGATAAAAGTTTTCAATTTAAATGACACGGATATGTGTAAAGTCAAAAGTAACAAAATTTCTCGTGTAATTAAATCCTGTTTCAAACAACAAAATCGCTTCAGGGAATTTAGGTGTTATTATTGCGTGTTGAAACTTTTTGACGAATGATATGTATTTATTTGTTTAAATTATGACTTCGTGGTCGAACCAATGTAAGTATTGTTAAAAACGAATTGATTGTTGATTATGCTGCAGCTTTTTTAGTCTTGTTTTAAACCCCAACTTAAAAAGTTAGAAGAAAGGTATGCGATTTGAAACCTGAGTACAACCTGCAACTGCAACTACACGAGCTAACGATGCAATGAATAACGAGAGCTTTTTTGCTAGTGGAAGCAAATCCGATTATTCTGTTGAAGGTCAACAGGGATTACAGGCTACTGATTTTTTCTTGGAATACATATCATGTATAGTGGTACCGGTGCACTGAACACGTATACTTGCTCACACGCACGGTGACTTTGCCATTATTCCGTATAATTTACAGAGAACTAACAATGAAAATAGGAAGCCATAATTTCTTGGTTTATTGTTAACTGAACATTTGATAAAGTCTTAAAGTCAACCATAACAATGTATCGGATAGCTTTGAATGAGCCTCTGATAGAAGATTATAGTCTGCACATAAACATTTCTCTCACTGTGTAAAGTGAAGTAGTAACAATAACAATACTCGACGGACCAAGCAAACCAAAAAGTTAAAAGGCAGTAAGTTGTGTTTCTTTGGGTTTAGCCCTGTAGGATGAAATGGTGAAAATGCTTATAAAGGAAGCGGCATCTGAGAAGGCATTATTTTATATTCTTAAGTGACCACCCGAGTTGTTCCTGGGAGTGGCTTTGTAATCAGTGCACCTCTTTCACAATGAGTTTGATCATACGTACAAGTCGTACAAATTCAACGCACACACACACACAAACACACATTGTCGTTTCTTATTAAATATACTCAAAATTGTAACGAATTCTCAGTAGTATTGGATAGACATATTACGTTTTTGTTCTCCTTAAGGAGTATGCACGACCATGTATTTTGACGAATTTTAAAAATATGAAATTACACGTGACGAACCCTTGACATCAAGCAACTTGTTTAGTAAGCCGTCTGTATGACATTGGCCTTGTTACATTCCAGAGTTACAAGAGTGAGCTCGTAACATGTCATCATCAAAAGAACAGAAGGGGTTAGTCTCAAGAGAACTGGAAAATTGCGTGTACATATTTAATCCTTTTTAACCACGGTCTCAAAAACAACAGCAGGTCGTGGGCAACACCATATAAAAGCGTTTTAATTTTTTCCTCTTGTCTTCACCCCTGACCTTCAGCATATAATAGTACTTTATCATTTTCATCTTTCAAATTTCCACATTTAATGAATATCTGACATAATGTGTTTTGTTAGTACAAAACCCTTTCCACTTTCCCGATATACCTATTTCGGCATATGGCATGTGTTCTGGCTGTAATAGCCAATACCGGCAGATATGCATACACAATAGAGTACAAATTTATTCTAATGATCCCTCAAACTTGAGTGAACCATACGTTCTGAATGTAAGTAACAGGAACATGGTTTATCTCGTAGGTTCTATCATATCAGTCAGAACTATGACACGATGCAAGACGATAATGATTCACTTCAGCAGTTGCTGCAATGCAGATCTTTGCTTTAGTGCAAGATGGGTTGGCGTGTAATTGAACTAGGTAATCATGCCATTTACAAATGTTTCCTTTCAACTAACAGCCGCTCTTGTTGTAAATGGTGGCCAATCTGACCAACCATGCGGTTTTCCTTGTTGAAAAACCAAGCAGAGAAAATGTGTTTCTGGGAAGAAAGAAATAAATGTTGAGTCCATAAAAAATTACATTAGGGACCTGTCATCATTTTACAGATATGATCATATCATAGTCGTTCACAAAACAGTGGATTAAATGATTAAAAACTAAAACAACGATTTTCATGGTAAATCCTGTTTCCTTGATTTAATGACTTCTTCAGTATCTTCGTCGCGCTATCCTCCTCTCAACTAATGCAGTGACCATTGCGGAGTACACATTCACGTCTCTTGTGTGCACTTTTCCATTATGGATGAATTTATATGTAGTGTAACATTTTCGTAACATGTAATCATGCAATTTCTAGGATTTGTGGCCACAGGACAGGGATGTCTGCTGCTCGTTTTTCATTCACTCCCAGACAGGCATGAAAAGATCAAAGAATACGTCACTAGCTTAAAGCAGTAATAGCATTTATTATGTTCATCATGAAACCATAAGTTGAGTTCAAATGATAGCCGTGTGTGCGTATAGACATTTTAACTGTAATAACTGCCAATACTATCACGAAACGATATTTCACACTTTGTTGAGCGCTGCTTTAACTAAAGTATAATATTATGCACGCTACAATTACATGCATACATCAAAGCGTAAACGAAGGGCAAAACTAAGAAAAATATGGAAATTTTCCCCTCATTTTTTGATATACAGTTTTGCGTTTAGCGCTTTTTAATTTGAGCCATTCAAATTCAAACCATACATTTTATTACTTGTAAAAAATCAGACCAAGATTTACCAAACATGCGTGTTTTTGCGTGAATACACACACCACACGTCGTCGTACACTTCTCATTTTATTCGCCGTTTGTTTCAATATCTAAAGTGAAATATGCCGCTGTTTTTATTACGATTTGTGAATGAGTGAGAGGAAAAGAAGGAAATCGAATGTACACAATTTATGAGAATGGACTAGCCATGATTTCGCCTCGTTTGAGAAAATGATAAATGAAAGTAGAATTTTCTTCTACAAGATTGCTGGTAGAAGTTAAAGAAACCTGTATGATATCAGATGGACATAAAGTACAAATCTTAAAACACCAGAGTCGCATAAAAATGAAACGATCCATCCAAAATCAGTTGGGAATCATGATCATAATTTTGCCGTCTTCCTCTCCAGCTTGAGAGTGATAACATGTAAAATATGTTGAAGTATGAACCCTGCATGATGAGAGATCTTTTTTGTTGGCGCTTTGTCTCTCTTTTGTTCGAGTAGAGTTGCTGACTTAACGAGGCATGTTATGGAAATAATTGCTACACGTCACTTTGAAGTTAAGACAAACTTATGTTTTACAAGTGCATTACATACAAACGCACCACGCATGTTATACGCATTTCATGTTTGATTGTTCTGATAAAAACAAGAACCAAAAAGTAATGATTTTCTAATAGTCCAGTCGGAAAGTGTTGCACACGCAGGAACCAAAACGTAATCTACTGTTTTTAGGCTCAGTTTAACGGAGAAATGAATTAAGTCGCTGTAGAGAAGGTAAACATTAGCAAAAATCCATCAAGTGAAAATTATACACTCCCGAACGGTGAGTAGACAGACTTATGCGTAGATGTAGCAGATTAGGAAGTAATAAATTAGTTTGGCTACGCAATAAAAATGAATATAGCAAAGTCAACAAATCACGCTTTACTGATTGCAAAGCTGTGTGTTAGTGTGCAGCAGAACGGGTCAAGACATGCGTTTATTGTATAACAAGCTTTTTAAATAAAGTTTTATTTCCACCAGTAAATATACAATTATTATGTCAAGTCTTTGTCTCGTTACTTTTTCTTCTGTCTAATCCTTCCTGTAAAACTGTATATTGTAGCCAGTGTAAATATTCGTGATATAGTCAGTCATGAACTACATATAGTGTAAAATACGTGCAGCTACATGGATCATCAAACCTAATTCACTAAATATTATATAGTTGTAATACAGCGCTAAAACGACTGTCACGCACGTTTGCAACTTAATATTTATAAACGACGTGCATGGCATTTCTAAGTCCACTTTAGAGGAAACTCATAAACTCGACCGTGTTTACTGGTGCCGTTGTGGAATCGAATAATGTACATTTCGTATTATTAAACCTTTTAATTCCAGCCATAAAACAGGATTAATTACAACCGTTTTGTGGGAGATAAAGGAAGACCGTAATATTGTAGAAGATTAGAAAAATGGGCTGTGTAATTTATTTTTGTACACTGCTGGAGAAGGAAAACAGCATATCATCATCAGGAAGGAGATGGGGACGTCAAGGCCCCTTTTTCATATTCTCTTGCTGCCAGTGCCAGTTGGAAATTTTTTCAGACATGATCATGTGGGTGGGTAAAAGATGCTCTCTGCGGATCGTGTTACTTTATCATCTAATATGATGTATATAGTACCTAGATGCAAGTATATTATTTTTATTAATATATTGTACGAAACGTTGGAGCCACTTATCATAGACTCTTCTCTACTCGCTCGGAGAAATGTTTATTTAAAAGCTAGCAGTTGGTGCGTTAGATATATTTTCCATGAAATGCTAATAATCAGTATTCATTATTATCTCCTTCTGAGTTGTGTAGCTTTTGTACACGATCCTAATTGCTTATTGTTTTATCTTCCTTCAACCACTATCGTATCGTGACACGACATAAATACAACGGCACTTTTACTTGGGTACCCCCATCGTAGGAAAGGAAGGAAGCAAATAATCTAGCCTTTGTATCTCCCCTTCTTCTGTTTTCCGGTTAATACGACTTGGCTAATAATAAGAATAATGCTTGCCATTTATTCGGTTAAGCCTATACTGGGTTAGAAAAGCTGAACGAAATTATTTTAATAGATTTTTGTGAATACAGTGAACGAGCGATGTGGTGGTCGTATTGATATTTAATTTACATTGTGCTATGTATGTGAAACTTCATATATATTTTCGGTGTATGGTATGGATAGATACGGAAAGCGAATAATAAAATGATACCTTTGGGCAAATATGTAGATGATTAGGGGACCAAAAAATGAAATTTTCTGTTACGAAAATAAACGAAGGTTTGGTTTATCAACCACTTAAGTTTTATGTTCGAAGTGACACGTTATCTTGGTTAAATCCATTAAGAATTCCAGCAACGGGTGGTACGGCACGGTGTAAAGTAGGTGTACAAAGCAAAGTATGCCGAAACTGACGTAAAAAACGAGGCTCGCCCACTATTCTTTATTGAAAATGGAATAATCTATGAATAATCTTTGAATGATCTATTAAAATTGTATCTAAATTTATTACTAGTCGAGTTACTTCAAATTTTTTATGCTCTTTTTCATTTTGTGTATTAAGGGAAAATTAGCAAAAAACTGTATATGTATGTGTCTTCGACAATTCTTCCTGTGAGGCGAATAGACGCTATGTAATACAGGTCTAACTCTACGAAAACTGGAAGCAACCACCTGGATCAACAAACTTGTGATTTAGATATATTGACCAAACTTGTTCTCGAACATATGAACATCCAAAACGGAACTTTAAAAGTAGAAAGTATCGAGTTGCTTTTTAAACTTTTCTCTATTTGGGTTAAACATATCAATGATATATTTCTATACTCATAATTTCATTTCAAGCAAAGGGATACATCTATTTGATTTCGATGGAGGCAGCTGAAAATAGTCAAGTTTTTACCAGTATTAAATGATTATGATATACGATACAAATGAACATTTTCAATGCTACAGGCAGCGCAGATGTTTATGGTATTTATTTTGAAGCAACCCTTATTATTCAAACTTCTGGATAAATTTTGATAGGAGACGTGTTCGTTTATTTTGAAGGTTAAACATTTTGGAATGCAGAAGTAAATCATTATAACCATATGTGTGAGTCTAAAAAAGTAATAGCAGAAATAGACCAAGCAATGCAACGTCAAGTGACCACTAAAATTCGATGCCAACTTGATAAATGTCACAAGTCCTTTTTGTAATGCTGGGTCCTAAGCGTCAAAAAAACGAAACCGCATGTGGCCTGTGGTCCTGAGTTGGTGGCAGCGAGTACCTGTCTACTCTATAAAAGTACATAGTTTTTATCCTGTGTCAATTTACAAATGCAATGTATGAACTTGAGTGTTATTAAAGTTTAATTTTAGTTGCACTCTGTGTTAACATGTCCATTGTAATTATTCCGACAGACGAGATCTGTTGGATGGACGTAATGTTTACAGTAAAGAAAAAATATTAAACTACATATTAAAACGCTGGTAAATTCATATAAGTAGTTTCTTGGGAGCGCAGCGCTATACGTACACGAAAGCGTTATCACACCGGGAAGCTGGTAGAATACTAAAATGGTAGGGTTGGACTTCAATGTCTGTTATCTTCTGGTCAAATAAACACAGCAGTGCGGCAATGAATAATGGGGAACACATGCGTCACATGCATAAATACACGAAGCTTTTTTCAAATGTAACTGCAAACATACATGTGTGTTGCGTTCATTTTCATTGTTATTTTATTGAATAGACAAAGGGATTCCGACAAACTTGTAGTAACAACATAAAGACATTTTCCATGAATGTCTTTTTGGTCACTTCATCCGATTTTTATGTACTTTTGAAAAGAAGCTTAACAAAAAAGAAAGTCTTTTCTTTTGCCATGTTGTAGTACACATTAATAATAAATGGTCATCTTGGGCTAACACAAAGTGGAAGGCGTACAAACAAAATTGTACCGGTTACCACACACAAATAACGACATCAACTGGGGTACAGAGAAATGTTCACTTTTTAAATGGGTGGATGAAATAAAAAGATAGGACATGGGAAAAGACGAAAAAATTCATTTTTGTTGTTGGTCCGGAGTGAAAAAATGTATGGCTTTCAGCATTTTGATGAACGTACAAGGTAAGCATGTATACATGTTCAGGATCACGTCGTGAAGTGGACATGCCGTCTTTTTGTTGCGTTGTCTCCGATCGTAAGCAAAAGTTAAAAGTTGAGTCCGGTGTGTTCTTTTGTTATAGATAAGTTCAGCTCTGTTTTCTGGTTTCTGAAATATTGAAAGTAGCGTGTCTTGTGAGGGATTATAAGTATGCATACTTATATAACATACTTTGTATTTCAAACTTGCATTGCTTACAGGATTTTTTGTACAAAGCACCTTGTAATACTCTTCTTTAATCGAGACTCAAAAAATATCAACAGCCACCAGCCGCTTTTTCTTGAAAGGACTTTCGTTTTTGTTTCATAACCACTCAGACTGCAATCCTACTAAAATATTTACACAAATTATTTTACAACTGGGGATACTGGTTATGTATCGTCGACAAGCTATTTTATAATCCTTTCTGTTTTTTTGGATTGATTGCTCACAATGATATAAACATACTGGTAAAATCTTGGCAATTCGTCATGTGTCATCGTCGGAGTCAGAAGGAGGACGACTTAATTTTTCAACTTGTCATACATCACATTATTGATTTGTCTGCCTGTGTCGTCAACTGTCAGTCTGGTGTGGTTTATTCCATTAAAGACTATTCATAAATCATTTCTTAAGGCTAATTTTGACGGCTTGTTGCTTTGTTTAATTGTGCGTGAAGTATCAATGACGGTGGTGGTAGACAAGAAATGAGACGAGTTTTTCGCTACATCTGTCGCCACGCTATGCATAAACACAGTATTCGTTAGCAAATTCTCCCAAGGTTTAAACTGTGGATTATGTAGTATGTGTAGGCAGGTGGTATCTACAGATTGCGTAATGTGGCCCTTACGAGAACTAAAATTTAACGGTTCTCTGCAGGGTTCGAACTTTCTCATATTGTTTCAAAATGCACTCCAATTTTCAAACATTGAATATTGAAAGTACACCTTCAAATTGTAGACAGGAAGTGTTGAGTTGACTGCTGACATAGTGTGTTCTAGTCAAATCTTTATTTATTGGTATTTAAATACCTAGTTGTCAGTTCTACTAAGAAGATATTAATAACCCATTGTCAGTTGAGCTCAGAGTGAAATGAAGAAAATGGAGGTTTTTAGCATGTAATAAATGTTCAACCTATATATACACGCAACGTAATGTGTATTCATTGTATAACTCACTCAAATTTTCTCTCTATCAAGGAAATTTAGTGTAGTACGCATCACATTTAACATTTAATCGATTGTTTTCTCACCAACATTTCTCATGCAGTAATATATCACATTCTCAGGCACACAAAGTCGATTTTTAATGAAGTTTGTGGTTTTTGGCTCGAGTGACACACATTACTTCCCGTCAATCGACTTTGTCAAAAAGCCGTCCGTGATTCGAACACTTGTTTTGCAAGTTTGCCATCGATTAACAGTATTTATTGGCGATTGTTTTTTTAAAGAAGAGATAGACCAGCCTGTGATGAGCAGCAGATAACTAAATATAGCAAAGTAGTAACATTGTGAGCATAAGTTAGCATAACGTGACACCTGGGAGCAGCGCTATAAGTGTGTAAATGATGACATTATTTAATGTCGACACATTTATCGGTAGATCTAACATTTTTCATCTCTTCATCGTTAATTTAACAATATTAGACGATTTTTAGCATTCTTTTGCATCATCGTATAATTATATACGTTACGGTTTGCAGTTCCTTATTGAGAGGCTATCAACCTTGTATTGTACTGCTTTTATTATCTACTAATTTTAATTATACGACGGCCATTGGATCTTCAAACTGTAATATATTGATCCTGTAAATTAAACTTGAAATTTTATTGTTTAAAAAAACAAGGAAACACTGTTACTCGTATGCATACGGACGGATTGAATAATTAGTTAGATAATAAAGCGGACGTTCTTAATTAATGTATCTATTCTTTTAATTAACTTCCTGACATTATTAGAATCACTTCTTCCGTTTGTTTTGTTGTCACAAAATATGCTCCCCGCTGTACCTACAGTTTTTTTCTTTGTCATAATGTACGTGTCTTTTAAAAAACAATAATACACTAATGAATACATTTGAGCTGGAGATGTCCTGACACTTTTTAATTAAATCAATTAGATAAGATGGGACAACTACTATACAAAAATAATTTATATATATATATCGTGTATACAAGTGTACTTAAACACTATACACATTGCGGCTTCCTTGTTTGTTTCACACTGTAGTATTCACTTGCATGCGGTCATAAACTTGTGTGAACCTTTTTGAAATAGAAGGAACGGAAAAACCTCTGCACTGCGTACATTTTTATGTACTTTAGTTTTCGACATGTAAATTTATCCGACAAGAAATCAGTAAAACGAGAATTCGAACACGCGAGAGGGTGAATGATTTATTTCTTATAAAAGCGAATAGCATGAAAATCATCTTTTTCTAGTAATTTACTATTTATTTATGAATGAAACGTTAAGATACACGGTATGCGGCCTACCGTGGACAGGGCTATTCATGCATATTTCATAAATAACTTAAAACGGCTAATATACCAAAGTACCTTCCCCAGGGTATTTATGAAAGAGAGCATAATGGAAACACGAGACACAAAAGGAAACGACAACCAGAAACAGCATACAGCATCAATAATAAAATATTCTTAACGCGATAAGAATAACGTTGACGCAAGGGGCAGATATCTTAGATTGCAATGATTGCAGAAAGATAATAATGCCACGAGACTGTCAGGGAATTGTCGTAGATTTTCGTCGTAAAAGCAAAGATACTTCGTTTACTTTGGAAAAACCCCGGAGAAGAAAGGTGAGAACGGTTTTGAACAGAGGGAAGGGTGAATACTGAATACTCAAGGACAGGGAAAGAAAGGAATATGATAAAGGGAAAAGGGGGAAGTCAGGAGGAAGAGAACCTAACCAGACGGATAGTAAACACGTGCGGAGGAAAACTCAGGAAGAGTTGAGTTACGCACCAGTGCAGTGCTGCTGCAGGAGTAAAAGAAGGGAAGCAATTTCAGCAGTGAATAGAATGACAGGGTGATGTGACGTGTGTTCATTTATATAAAATGTTAAACATATATATAGAGCTATTAGTAAATACCGTTATAAAGTATTGTGTACCTGTACGTACCTACCGCATTATTGCTCCAATATTAATATACTTCCAATATTCAGTCTTGCATCCAAATGAGGATGACATGAATTGAATTCTGTAGAAAGTTTTCCAATTTTACAGAAACCGGAAGATATGCGCGTAGGTAGGAATTTATATTTTCACAAAATATCACAGTAAAAACGAGAAATGAAGCGAAAATGGAAGAGTTTTTCTCTCTGTGAAATCTGTCAGGCTCCCTATGTGTCCCTGGTGTTCCCACAAAGCTCAAAGTTAAGTTTCCTTTTTTATGGTAGTAAGATTAGGAACAAAGAATATACAAGCTCACAGGTTTATGAGATGTAGCAAGCGGACTAAATATAAGTAGGTAGGAAGCTTCTTGTATGTCTGTGAATGCTGGCTGCTCCAAACATGCATTTGTATATTGAAGAAAATGAAGGAAACCATGTTGTTGTTTGGACTTTTGAAAAGAAAAGCCTTTGAAAATCTCCTTCTTTTCCCTTCATGTACCATTTACTCCCCTGCCGGTCCAATGCGATGATAATGACGATAGTGTGATGTAAGGCGTTTGGATGTTGTGAACAAAATGCAATCGATGTCTGTGAAGTTGCAGCGTTTCAGTCAGCAGGAGGATATACCATGTTACGTTATATTTGAGAAGTGTAGTTGCATTCTTTGCGTCGAAAACATAATTCGTGTGTGATTCTTACTGATATTTGTTCGTTTTATATACTGCCAAATGGCCAAACAGTCGCCTCAAGTGGCAGCGATGTAATGTATGATGTCAAGCTGAGTGAGCTGGGAATCTTGGTTGGAGACCTGTAATAACTATTCTTATGGTAGGATGCATTTCTTGTAGCTTGAAGCTAGAGGAAAAACAAGTAGACACATGAAAAGATACGTATATTAAGGAAGAAAGCGATGAGTTGCTTTTTGTTAGTCCAGTCCACGAGAGACGAGAGTCGGTGTAATACAGTCAAGTGGTGTGTGCATACAGGATTTACAGAAAATGGTTGATTGCTCACAGGAATGACGATAAGGAGAATTACTTTATGGAAGGGAGAAATATAATGATATTTCGTTGTGGTGAGAAGGCGGAGAGGATTCGACTGGAGTGGGCTAAAGGGATGTCTAGATTACTTACAATTTCACTGCTTCCCTAACATTTTGCTTTGCTGCGCTGCTTGCCCCTGCTACAACTCTAGCATCTTGTGTGAATTTGTATCTTTCTGGACGGCACTTTTGTACCACCACGAGAAGAGAACACAGAGATAGGGATGAGATGTGAATGAGATGCGGTCCGGTGCGTATTTGTAGTTTGGGGCTGGTATGGAAATTGGGTACAAGCTGCGGCATGTTTCTTTACGGGCTCCTTGCAAACGAAAACACGTACCAGGACTACGTAAAAATATTTGGGAAAGGTTGGGGGAATAAAATGGAAGCAATGGAAAGTAACATTTTGTCAATAAATTAAGGATTTGTATTATTTGTTGTATATTTCCTCTGGCTTACTTACTATGTACATTAGTACCCGCTTCCAATTTTCCCGTAAACTGGTTACACTAAAATAGCTGCGAAGGCAAACCATTCCTACACAACGGATGTACCTATGCTTAGATTTGGCCTCGATCAAAATTGTAATCCCATACGCTCCTGCATTTTTTATGAATTAAAGGATTCACCCAGAGAATATGTTTCAAATGCTTCGCAGTGAACCGCAGTTCTTAAATCCTAAAGTAAAATCGTACGATGAACACTGTATTCTCTCTATTGGCATACTCTAAATAAAAAGTTTGGCCAAGTCGAGCCTACCATTGATGCCACATATTATAAAAATAGGAAATGTTTTATAGTGCAATGTAAATATATGCTGTGCTGTGTGGCTTGAGCTAAAAGAACAACATTGTTTGACATTATCCATAATTTCGAGTAAAGTCGGAGTTCTCAACCGTGGAGCAAGATGTGAATACAATACAACAGGGGCACCACTGCCACGCTTTAAAAACACTAACAAGTGCAGAGTATTGTGAATTTATCGTAAATCTGAGAATACAATACACACAGTGCATTCATTTATATGCAAGTAACATTACATTTTCACGGATTGTTCTACGGGTAATCTTATCGTCAAAGAAAGCTAAATTTCAATATAAATGGGATTGACTTGGTACAAGCGTGACTTTTGGTAGTGTATATCAGTGATACTAGTGAATGGAATCGGTGTGGTTGATGCACGGTATGAAAGAACACAGTGGTGCTGAGCATCTCTTGGAAGTAAGTCGATTCATGACCTGCATTCGAACAACAGAACGAGGGCATGGAAAACGGATATTTTTGACTGAATGCTTTTTTAAAATAAAACGTGCAGAGAGAATCTTTTAATGACAATATAAAAAATAACCAACACTATATAGACCCTATTGTCAGTAAAACCCCTTGCGGCAGGTCAGGGCTAAACCTTCAAAGGACAAATACATTTTTATTACATATAGTAAATGTTGTACAGAATAAAGTAACTCGAAGTGAATACAGACAAGATGCTTGTTCAGCATCAACCTTAAAGGGGCACGTAGGGTTTCCTGCTGTGTACATGCCTGGAATGTGAATGAAAATTTTTGGCTCTGCGAAGGAAAAAGATCCACTCGTTGATTCACGTTTTTAACAGACAGAGAGATACATTGTCTGGCTATAGTATCCCGTGATATTCCTTCACAACAATGATGAATCAGTAAGCATTATTTACCTGCTTTGTTGAGTGAATGTGTACTGTTCCAGAGCAACAACGTCTCACGGCGGCATTTACTTTGCTTTTAAATGTTAAAGTTAAAACTTGATTGAAGAAAGGTGTCGACTCACATTGGATTATAACAGGCTGTGGCATAATATGTCTTGAATAGCGGTTAGGAGCCAATTTTCCTGGAAAAAGTATCCATTTTAAAAATAAAACAGACAGGTTTTTCTGTTAATAGGAATTAATGCTTCATTGACTGTTCTAATCGATGTGTTATTTTAGGAGGAATTGTTTGGCTTTGCAGAAGGTACCTATTACGTCGTCAACTATCAGCTCATGTAATGCACATAAAACTTAGTAATAAAAAGGGTCCAATAAAGATTTTTTCAGTGCAACACTCAAATTGCCTTGTTCCTCTTTAGGGTAAATTGAAAATTTCAACTTATGATGCACCAGGGAACCTTTTTTATATTACTACCCATTACGAATACGTATTCTCGTTTTGTTAGGATAACAATAGAGACTAGTGACAGTATGTATGTACATTGTTGGTCCTGCAGCTAAGGCCCACACCAATAAAGATTACCATCTCGTTAGAAAAAGGCGTATAATAAAAAGAAGAAGAGGAACTAGCTATTAAAATTAATTGATGCAAATTGTAGTTCCTCCCTCCCTCCCTGCTGCGTGTCTGTGACGGTAAATGCATTCAGCTGCAGTGGAATTCATTGTTGAGTCGGCTGACGCGTCGATGTCGATACTTGTCGCACAAATGATAATATTTTGTTTTTCAATTTTAATCAGTAATAATGCAGGAGAAAATTGAAAATGCATGGGACGATGGGATGAGGAATTGAGTGTGCGCGCAGACCTGCCTAGTAGATCGTTTGTGTATAAACCCGCACGGCACACAGTTAGAATTGTGGAGATATCCATCGTACCACAAACATTCTTTGATGGATTTAAATTTACAGCAATTTATCGCATAAATTCATCATATTTTCGGTTCAGGTTACAAGTAAAAGGTTCGTCCGCATCTGTTCACTGCATTCTTATCTATTACCTGTTCTGCATAAGATATTAGATATTCTCTCTTTTAAATAACCAAGTGCATCTTGTCCATCACGCATTGTGTGTGGTTTTACCCACAGTAAGTAACAAGTGCATTAAAACATTTTATGTGTTTGATAAGCAACTGACCCAACCAGCGTACACACTACACCGTAGTTTTACAGTCATGTTGTGCATATCGCAGTGACATAAAGATTAAATGCTAATGAGTAATGAGGAATGCTTAAATTGTAAATAAAGGATTGTCAGCACAAAGTCATCAATACCTTGTAAAAGCAGTTGGTAATGGTGTGTCTTGTGCACGCATCATTGGATAATTGCTGTAAAGAAAAAATGTAGTCAGTCAGTCACTTTTTATTCCTAAAGTTCATTCATCAAATTGTAAAAGATTAAAGGATACATTTACATTTCGGCAGGGTGCAAGTACGTCATTTGCCCGTTAATAAAATACTTTGTTGACTAGACTAGGGCTTCTGAGCAATTGGTACATGCAAATTGCACAAATGTGCAAAAAATGATACTGACCACGGTAATCGTTTATCAAGGATGGCAAGAGAGAGGATATGCTTGTTAATGGACTATCGCACTATTTGATTACGAAAAGACGTCAGCCGAATCGACTTGCAAATAGCTGTGGGTTACATTTCGAACTGGTGCTCTTTGATTCTCTGAATAAACACACCATTACAGAAGTTGTCAATGATGAGCACAGAGTAAAAGTAGCAGACGCCAGGTCGCGAAAATCCTGTCTGCAACTTCAGATTTTATTTCGCTCCTGTACTACTGCATACCGACAATTTAAAAGATGCAAATATTTTGTATTTAAAAATGTAATACAAGATTGAAAATTAATTTACCAGAGATTTTGTCTATGTTACGTACCCGAACGAAACTTTTGCAATCAATTTTACAAGTGATTATTTCATTAGTTGGGTACAACTTGTTTTCGCTGTGGTAAAAACAACCCCAGTCCTCCCTTGTTCATCGTTTTACTGTAATTGATTTAATAACTTCCCTCAGGTTGTAGTGCACTCTTTAACGAATGAGAAACCCTTTTTCTGACGAACGCATATTTTTCACGACTTTTCTGCATGATTAATGTTGGACGTTGTACGATTTTGATTGAATAATTGGTTTATTTTTACTTACGTCATTTGAAGGAGCTACTGCACGACAAGAGGGGAAATGTAGGACAACTGTTAATTACCATTTAATATGATGTATTATTGCAAACGTGTAATACAGTTTCCCAAACGGGATGGGCATGCATTTGTATGTATACATTTCGAATATCGAAATATGACTGACAGGCGGAAAAAACAAAAATCCAGATCTTCTTCCTCCTTTACCTTTCATAATTATATATCCCAATCTTTGCATGTCGACATCTTTGTTGCCAGAAATAACCTTTTTGATTATGAGAAAATAAATGGTACGTGATCGATAATTAATCAATTCTGTGTTCCCATTCCATTTAATTTGGTGTTTACCGTTGTTGGTAAGCCATTATTGTCTGCCAGGTAAACAATACAAGATAAGATTGCTCACTGCATCCTGTGGATTTGAACATTTCCTGAATTTGTCCGTCCTCATTGAAGCGCTTACTCGTATCGATTAATGAACCCACTGGGAAAACTCAATATTCGCAAGGATGAGTCATGATTGTTCATCACATCGCGTTGCATTCCTGTGCTGGCCTGGCCACTAACCAAAGAGTGTGTTTGCACGCAAGAAAACTGTATTTCTTGTGTAGTAACAATAATAATTATTATTGAAGGCTGTATTGCAGTGTGGCGTACATGAAAATGACGTATTTCTTGTCAATAGTCGAGACATCTCTCATGTTTCATCTTTTCGATATGAACAAGACGGCTTAGACGGTTATTGTTGTAAGGCACATTGTGATTATCCGCAGGGCGCAACGGATACTTGAGAATATATTGGCATAGGTAGGGTGTCCAGTTACAAACTTGATGATTTACTAGAGAAAAGTATGGCTTTAGAGATATGCTCGTGTGTGCAAAGCATCAGCACGCAAACTTGTGTATACATCTGTAGCTTGGTGCGTTCTGTGAACCCTCTTTTGAGGATGATGATGATGATGATTATGAAAGGTTAAAAAAGCAACTTTTCTTGCGTAAGAAAAACTGTTAGGCCAGAAGAGAGAGAGTGTAAAGTTAAGCTGATCAATGCAACAACGGTATATATAATCCATTTATCTTAGGGGGAAGAGCGAATCGGGAATAATGTGATTGAACTTTTTTCTATCTTGTTTTACCATGTCAGAAGATGCAGTTGCAAAAATTGTGGTTTTTATCCTTGGCGGTGGTAAATGTTGCCTCATGGTAGTCGTAATGTCAAAAACGCATTTTAACACACGATACAAACATCGTGTACTGGTACTGGCAGGGCTAATTTTATGTTGCCATTTGAATCTTCCCGTAGTAGCTGGCGCGGCACAGCACAAACATGGCGTTATAGAACTCATCGTCTGTGTAATCTCTCGACGAGAAAATTGTGCAGCTTTAGCGAGAATTTTGTAGTTATTTGGTATGGTCTAATTGCAGTCGTCAAGGAGGGTTGGGTTTAGGTGATGAATGTACAATTGGCCGTGGTCGACGCGTATGTTTTGCGTAGGGTAATATTATTGGAAACGGAGAAGGGGAAAGAAATGGACTTCTCATGGTTGTAACATTGTTGAGGGAGGATTTTTTACTTGATCGATGAGATCATTTACAACTCTGACTGACAATTTTTCTTGCGTGCCATTTGGCTTTGTTAAAATAAAAGGAGAGATCACACGTTTCAGATTGTTATATTGTATCTCGCCCTCGTTCACTAGGAGAGAGTAGGGAACGAGAGAGAGAGAGAGAGAGAGATCTAAACATAAGGGAAGTAAAGCGAAAGAAGGAAAATTAAATAGTTGGGAAACAGCTAACATTTTTCTTTTCCTTTGTAAATACTTAAATGACGCCCTGTGTATTTCATTCTCCAACAACATGGTGGAGTTCTTTGTTGACGTGCACATAAAAGTAGCATTATGTTCCGCGCTAACATCCGCACCCTTCTTTTGTCCGTAAAGAGTCAATAAATAATTTTCTGTGTTTCGTAGAATATACACTGTGCTTTATACATACTTATTTGTTGTAGAAAGACAAGGTGATTTAGCTTGGGTTAGGTTTTAACCTATGACTTCATCATGTCAGATAGCATGTTATTTTACGGTATCATTTTCGATGTAGAGGTATTAATAAGTACTTTGGTGGGCTTTCCTTATAACTTTATGCACAACATGCCCGTTAGACACAATAACAAATTTATCAATTTAGTCTCGACTATCAGTCATCAGGATTTTTATGAGGGCTTCTAACCATCGCCTCGAAGGAGACAGAGAAAAAAACGAAAATTGAATTGATAAAGTCGGATATTGCTGTAGATTATGATTTTTAATCTATTTTGTTACGGTTTTCGCTTTCCACTGCCATATTTGTGGTTACAGAGGAGACATCAATCGACAAGTACCATTGAGTGTGTTGGACACACGTACACCGTACAGTTTTTAAACACCCCAACTTACACTCTTAAAATTTTTCTGCATTATTTTTGATGTGCTCAGATAACTGTAAAATTCAGTGGGGCTGTCGAGTGTTTGCATTGTGTGCAGCATCCTCAGAGAGTATACTGACAATCAAGCTATCAGTAATATAATGAAGCTATTTTATATGCAATCTGCGTTACTTTGAACATGTACACATGGTGGTACACTTTTTTTTTATCAGATTCCATTCCTCAACTCCCGACCCGATCTCATCTTTATGACATAGTGCCCAGAAAAGAAGCCATAAAAAGTACATTAAAATAGCAGTGTATCATCCACAGTGTATGTGTGATGTGAAACTCTTTATTATATTTTCTTAACAGGGAGGAAGAACCGAGAGCAACTGACTTCAGGTTGAATTTAGCCGGACGCTTAAAATGCTTTAAATGTGATTTTTACGAGCGTAGCAGCGCAAGCAGACCTGTAACCCCCATTAGAAGGGGGAACATTTTTTAATAAATGTGTCGGCGTTGGAAGCCTGACATCCCCAAATCATGATGAATTTCCTAGAAATCTGATAACAGACACGTAAGGTTGTTCGTATGAGTAAGAGGTTACTTCATAAAGGGGGTCGAGCTTATATAGCTAATAAACTGATTTTATGCATGTCCTCATATTTTTATACTTCAAAACGAGGATATAAAAGCGTTATACTAGTTTTTATTATTAAATTTGTTTTCACTCGACTACTCCTCTAGCTGATGTGAGTGTGTACTTATTAAATACCGGTAAAACGATGTAGTACATCAGTTATAATCAGTTAGCGTTTTATAAATATACATAAATTCTTCGGTGCAGTAATAATGTTGTACGTATGGGCACGTCATGAAACTGAAATTAGGGAAGTATATCGTATCGTGGGTAGATGCATATGTGCATCCGTATTGTGTGAACTGAAAATAAATTATTTTCGTATGGATAGGGCTGTAGACTAGCAGGCTAACCTAACCTCTCCCAAGTACGTGAATATTCTCATAAGACGTGACATCCTAATTTCTCTTTATGTATGCGTTCCATTACTTGCACAAATGAAACCTCAAATAGTTCCTTTGAGACACTTTCATGATGGTTTTTACAAGAAAAAAATGGCCAGACGAGCGAGTTTCGTTAAGTGTTGGAGAATGCAAAGATATTTTAGTTAGAACAGCTAACAGCTACTGTGAATGAGCTAAGTATGAAATGAGGTTAGGTGATCATATATATATGATATGTATATACATATCACGTCGGAAAAGTCAGTTTTATTGGTACCCAGTACCCATTACGGGGAAAACAGGAAAAAATAATGAAACTAGATGGATGGAATGTTTTTATCTTTGTAAAGAGGGTATTTTTTCTTGTTTCTCTTTTGCCAGAAAGGAAAAAGAATCGAGGCTGTTATTCTGATGGCGTAAAGCACATTGCCACACAATTGCCACAAACAGGGAGATAGACAGTGGGACTGACACTAAAAGCATTTTTATGGTGAAAATAATGTCACAAAGGTCCCTTTTGTATTTCGCTACGAACATCATTCTTCACTCCGGTTGTATTAATAATGACAGTACATGAAGGCAATTAGGGTTTCCGTTTGTCTTTGAAGTGGTGGTGGTGCGGCGGAAAAGTACTGCTGATGAGAAAGAGATTGCTGCGCGGTGATACACATCGCATTTTAGTCAAGCGCACAGGTTTTGTTCCAACTCTAGACTTTCTACAAGGAAGGAAAATTTCGCATTCTCTCTTGCTTAACTTACCACGATGAAAAGATGACTAAATGAATCCTCTTGAAAGTTTACCACTTTCCCTCATTTCCACACCAAACCAGTTCATTGTTGTATCATTAAACTTGATGTAACGCTTGCCACACAGGAGGATTCGTGGGGCATCGAATGGCCCAGAAAATTCTCATTTGTCGCTTGTTATTATTACCGTAGCTCTAATAAAACTGGCAATAATACGAAACTTCTATTTTCAGAAATGACGGTTGTCCTGTCCTTATATCAGATACATGCATGCCACCCTGAGAGCAATTTTTTCTACAATGACGCTTTGTACTTGAACACGCTCCTTTTAATTTTCCCCGAAAAAAATGTTCATGCGGAGAAATTCATGAAGCTTATTAGTAAGGAAATGCATTCATAAATAGCAATAACACCCTGAGAAATATTCCTGAAACGTGCAGCTAGCATTGTTCGTAAGTACCGAAAGAGTTTCTTCTGTTGCCATAAATCAATGAGTATTCATTCCTAGAAAAGAAAATTTTGTACGGTTTATTATATTAAGTTGAATGCTCTCTGTGAATAGGAGTTACGTACAGGCACGCGTCGGTGGATGCTGCATGCATGCTGCTGCGGTATCGCATCCATTTCCGTTTTGGAATCGAATATTGATTCAATAAGGAAGACAAACAATTGTTGAAAATAGTGTAATATAAAATCAAATATCTATAAAGCAGAGTGAACTGGTTGGTGAACATTATCACTATCACATAGTAAAAGCTTGTGATGAGAAACGACCCTTATACCCCAAAGCCGCATGCTACACTTCTCTCACTTCCCGTGCACATAACACCCCAACCAGCAGGAAGCTAACACGGAGCTTCGATGCAGTTATAGAGTTGGTAGTCGAAATACAAAAAATCGTATTGTTGAAGGTGCCGTCCGTCGTTCTGATCTTTGAAATTACAATAGTAAGTTGTTTGTTGTTGAATCGTGCACTGTGCTGCTCCTTTAGCAGCCACACAGAAAGCTGTGTAGCTAACGGAATTTTTGCTCCAATACTGCACGTATTGCATCCTACTATCAAATCATTATCGGTGGAATGGAACTAATATGGGCACAGTCTATGTCGAGATCGTACGATTGGAAAAAGAGAGAAAAAATTGTAAAATGCAGCTCCACCAGAATTTTTTTTCTTCATCATTTTAGTATGATACTTTTTATCTAGTATTTCGATCCGTTTCACTCATTGTCTGGGTGGTACAGGTTGGATCGATAATGCACTTTTAATGCGGCATTTTGTAGTATTAGACTCCATTCTTGCATTCTCTGCGTGTGTGTCAGTATTCCAGTATCCTACAAAAATATTACTGGAAAAAATATAAAAGATGTAATGCTGATACCGAGTTCTGGTATCAGTTACTTGATAAACTGACTCTGTCTAGAAGAAATTAATGGGTATATAGATGTGTGCATTCACGGATGAATGAGGGGCTTTTTTCTTTGAATAGTTAAACGGGATGGGTTTGGATGGAGTGGAGTGCATTAATGCAGTTGGCGCAGAGAGAATGTTTTCGTCTTGAAAACAGTTTTATTGCGCCAAGACACAATGATTTTTCAGACTAACAATGATAATAATATGGCTTTATAATATATGATTATTATTCTGTTCATAACGGAATATGAAAGGCTTTTATAGGTATTATGATTATGAGTTAGAGATGTTATGAAGTGTCCGTGTCACTTTGGTGAATAATGCAGGCATGTAATGTGGGTATGTGTGTATAAATCCATTGTAACAGAATAGCTGTGTAAAAAGAATGTTTTCCGTTGACTTGCTGTAGTTGATTAAACTTGAGTTTTTATATTGTGATGAATTGAATGGATGATGCAAGAACGTTAAAACTGGCGAGATTGGAAAAAGAATGGGAATAATGATAATAATGGAATGTCATCAAAGTGCGTTTTCTGGGGAATCCTGGTAGCAGTAATACTGGGAGAATACTGTTCCTCTGTGTGAATACTGTGTGTGTCTGTGTGGTTGCCAGAATATCGAAGCAATAAATTCAGTAGTGTAACAGCAACTCCACTGTATGCCTTTTATTGTGTGCTTTTTATATTACATCATTGTCATCATATCGTGAGTGTGTCTGGTTAACGTCTGGCTAGATGCCATTGTACCTCTATCTTAATAAATATCCCGTTGTTTTCTCATTTTCTTCCGTCAACTTTGCTTTCAGGGGTGGCACTTGTTATTGTTGTTGTTAGACTACTGGGAAATTATTATGTGTGAGTTGCAGATTTGATTCTTCTCGGCTCGTACTACTGCACTTTTGTTCCTAGCTGTTGGTGCACCCACTCAATTTTTAAATGAAAAGGGAAAAGCGTAAAAGGTACTATGCATGCAGACTTGTTGTTTCCCTTGCTGCAATACATGTAAATGCAATATGTATACACCAACTAACTTGGCTGAGCGCAGCTGGAGACTGACTAGATTTACGTGATGATGGAATAACGAGATGAACCTGGGAACAATGAAAAAAACTTCCGGGTAAAAAACGCACTGAGTGAGAACAATATTAGATGATTTTAACAGGGCTCTTTAAAACATAATTTACTTTAGGACTCGGGGCTTTTACGTATAAAATTACCACATTAAAGCATGGTGGTTTGTAATTTAACGTGGTCGTCGTGCGTGAGTGAGCAGAGAGTTTAAAAGGAAGGAATAGAAATGACTCTTTATTCTACGTATTAATCACGCTTCTATTGAATTGTTATTACAGGGTTACTTGGAGTATTGGAGAGACAATCTGGATGAAAATCTACAACTGGATGACGTGAAAGAACTGTTCAGTAACATTGAACAAATTCATCAGTTCAATAGGTAATTACGCGGCCTGTTTAGGACTAAAAATACCGTATGCTTACCAAATGTCAATAACCCCTTGCCTTAATCACATTCCTGTATTCATTTTCATTAACAGTGAATTCCTTCAAGAACTGGAGGTTTGTGGACTAGATCCAGTTAAGGTTGCTCAGTGCTTTGTTCGCAAAAATGAAGGGTTTTCCATTTACACCCAGTACTGTACCAACTACCCACGGTAAGTTAAAACTATTATTTGGCTTTCACCACGGCATTTGTTCTAAATTCTGATAGGGTTCGAGTTTTGTGTGTCTAAACCATAATTACTGTCATTATGCGTATATAGCAGAAAAAATACGAACTATACTGTTACCATAAATATTTCTAGCTCTTCCTCATACGCCATTTTAAAAGTCTACTATCAATTGACAGCACATTTATTTTGACGACGAAGTCTATTCGGCATCTTGAATTGGTTTAAGTTCTTAAGAAAAAAAAGTAACTTTTCTTGATGAAAGAGAATGCATAGACGGCAGGATCACGCTGCTTAAGAGAGGAATGACGTTGCACTTTCAAAATTTCAAATAACAATATCGTAATCATCGTTCTTTTGCCAGTCTCATCCTCATCAGAAACAAGAGTGAAGCACATGCAACAGCAAGGCAAAGATAAAAATGAGAACAATAGGTAAATGCTGTTGGTGTGGTGTTAACATAAATAAAAACTTTTTTTTGCGAATGAGTCTTTAGCAAATTCAAAATGAGGCGAATGTTGCAAAAGCTTCATGATGTACAATGAAGCACATGATAATAAACATTTACAAATAATGATGTGCATCTCTTCTACGTGCTAATGTCAATGTCACGGTTGGATTTTGCCATTTATGCAGTGCAGGGGGTGAAAAATATTTTGGTTGAGGTAGATCTAGCAGTTGTTAGCTTTGACAGGTATACGAACTGATATTTTTATTTTACGATTGTTCATTATCATTTTATTTCAAGTATACTTATACTTCTCTCTATATTTAAATATATGTATTTGCGTTCAATTTAACTGTCAATACTATGTTGCTCTACGTTATAAGGGAGCTTCTTGTTGAGCGTGCAGTGTAATTTCAATTCCTAACTCTGGTCCTAACCAGATGCAAACAATTTGTATGTAGGTAGTAGGTGGTTTGTTCGTTAAAGGACGGTTTTGTGTGTGGGTACGGACATATAAGCGATAGTATACGCTACGCATGAAGCCGTTATTCTTCAAGGTAATTGCAGAGACACACAAATTATAGCCATTTTAGTATTCATAAATTATCTGCACGCCTGCTACAGACGAACACCCTTCTCAATTCCACCTTGAGTTTGACTTTTTATGGCGTAAATGGCTGGGTGGCACTGACCTAAGTGAGAATTTGAAGCTGTTTGATGTAATCAGATCGGAAGTTAATAACTGCAGGAGAGAAAGAGAGAGAGAAACGAAAGCATAAATCGTAGTTAAGATACTCAAGTTGGGCATATAAATATTCGTCGTAATTACTGACGCTGTGCAAAGATAGATAGATAGATAGACACGTTATCTAATAGGCACGTACGTTGCTTACCTAAAAATGCTTCACCTTTGTGAAGCTAAATATGAAGGGTGTTTTAAATGGATATACCTTTATAAACATGCAAAATTTGTTCGTAAAATCGATTAAAACTTGCCAAAATATCTAAGCTGTGGATATATGTACGCATGTTCTTTTCTTTGCAAACTTGCAATTATATTTACAGTTGCAAAAAAAGAAGAGCATCATTTCATCACTTATTTCAGTATTGGCCAATTTTCCCCAATACAACCTGGTAGAAATGAATGCGTGCAACAACGCAAACAAATTCTAATAAGCCGCCGCTCTTTCAGGGTTTCTTTTGAAATGTTGTATGACATGTAACAACATAAAATATCATGCCTGCCAACTATCCACTTGCACGAAAATGCCAGCGGCTATAATTCTGCAGTAATAATATATACGTCAACCATCAGTGTCCTGCTTATTCCCGGTGTATGCAATCATGAAAGTAAATATTTCGGGGTTGTAGTTGTATTTAAAGATACATGGTGGAGGGAAGGCTGTTGCTGACATTATTACATCTTTGTGGGATTTCCCATTCCAATTAAAACCTTGCTCGAAATCGACTTTTGTCAAGTCAGTTTACAAAAAAATTAATTACGTTGAGTGCGTGTGTACCTGAAAACTATTTTGAATATTCGCCCCAAAAGTTTGTATGCCTTCAAAAACCCGGCGATTTTCTGCTTCAGACACAGAGTGCCACATGATGGTTCTATTCTATTCTGTGGTGCGGCTTTGTTTAAACGTTAAGAGACGCTTAAAAAACAATATTGATTTTCTGTCAAGAATTTAAGCCGCCACTTTTAACAGCGCTGCCTATCCTAAATTAGCTATATTTATTGTTGCGTTGCGTCAGTCGTCTTCCGTTTAGCATGTCAAAATGTCACTTTATGTAACTTGTGTGTGATGTTTTGTCTTGTCGTGTCCATTTTCTGCCACGCCGCTTACGTAATGCCGTCAGTCTGTTCGTGTCTGTCTGTGAATATTTACAGAAAACACGCCCGACCGACCTGAGGAAAATTATTTTGGCAATGGAGGTGGAAAAGTCAGATACACCAAGACGCAATAACACTTCCTGTTTTCAGGATGTTTAAAGGAAAAAGGTGTAATTTTCAATGAGCAAACGTTACAAATGCACAAATTACGTATGTAACGAAATAATACTATTTGGCTTATGTAATAATAGTACACCCTTTTAAATCCTAAAAATGTATGCGTGGTTTACGCTAAAACCGGATTTTTCTGTAACAAGACACTCATTTGTATGCAGCGAGACATGCAATTCGTAAAAGTATTAAAGTATCGTGTCATGTGTGTGTAAAAGTGGGTGTAGCAACTTAAATTGGTGTTTCTCAAAAATCGGCTTGACATGACATAAAACGGGATCTGCTTTCGTATATTTGCACATCATTTGAAGCCAAACATACTCAGCAAATTGCTAGAGGAACTTTAACACTGAACGAACCTCCAAATTGACCGTGATCTTTTCCTCGTTGCCGGTTAACAGGCTGATGTGACTGACTGAGTGAATCGTACATTCAAAATATTGTTGTTGAAACATTTCATAATGACTTGATCCATTCGTACACTTTTGCTTTTTATTTTTATTTTCAAAATGGATTTTCAATTTGGTTATCTATCTTTCATTCGGAATCGAAAGACTAAATCATACCCACAAAGTCACTTTCCGTTTGAAGCTGTTCCAACTATACGAAACAATAGCAAAGTTCCTTTAAAATTCATAAAAGAAAAGACAGAAAAGCTAAATCATGTAACAGAGGACTGAAAGCTAACATTTTCAAACAGTTCAGGACAATTAATCTTTTTAAATTGCATTGTGCTGTGCATTTTCGATTTTCATGTAAGGGAATCGACAATGTTTTAACATTTTACACCTTTTTTACAAGATGAGGGTGGAATGCGAGATTAGTCTGCAGCAGCTTGACTTGCTCATGGAATTTTCTCTCTGTGTACATTCATATTTACCGACAGAAACATCAGTCAGCAACATCCATTCTCAGAAAGAGAATGCTCTGAATATGTTAACTGTTCCAAGCACGTAAAAGGCCCACGCTCCCCCTCTCGCTCAGCGTTACCGGCTAAATACTTTACGTCTTTTATTTCACGTTTTCTCCGTTCGACTTGTTTATTTCTTTGTTGTCCACAAAATCATTGATGCTCTGTTTGTACTTTGGGAAGTATATCTCACATTTAGCAGTCAAAGACAATCGACGTGTAATGTACCTTTTGAAATACAAATGCACCGTTTCAGCGTTGTGTTACTGCCTGTTTCCAGTCTGTTGAACAGCAAAATGCTTCAAAGCGGCCGTCAAAACCATGAGCCTTTCCACTGTCTCTCAAAACAACAGAGTTGTCTGTCAAGGTGAACTAACTAATTGCACGCTTCACGTTTTTGTTTCAAACTTTGCGGCCAAACCTTTAAGACATATGTATACTCAACTGCCAAATAAGCCAAAAGGCACGCGTTTGCGTTTGATTCACAGCCATTTCCTGATTATCATATGTGTGTAAAGTAGGTACACATAATAATTGCCTAAATGCATTTTACTGTTACTGTTGTCGGCGCGGTGCATTGATTATCGAACAGATAAAAATATTTTTTTCTCTTGCAAGAATAAACATCGTCCCTACGTGCACCCGCAACTAGATATTATTATTATTATTATTTTACTTCTTAAGAATTCAGAAGCCCATAAAGAGGAACGGTTAGTAGAACCGGAATGAATATGTGGGTAAATGTTTTTAGTCTTCAAAAATGAAAAACTCAAATGAACCTGAACTTTTTGCGTAGCCTCAAAAGATGCATTAATGGGTTGGTCTAGTTGACGTTGACACACAAATGACTGCTCTGCTAGAAATTACGAAGGGTGTGAGATATTTGTCGATAAATCTTTCAAATGTATTTTTGGTGGTGTTGGCATTTTTTTAATGTACAAATACATCCTGGATCAGAGGGTATATCTACAATAAAATTAAAATTAAAAAATAAATAGTGAAAGAGCGTATAATTTGCAAGGACTTAATTTTCTACTGAAATCACAACGTTACTGTCTAGTTATGCTGAAGCGATGATTACTGTTGAACACCTAGACATTATCAAAAATCAACGGACGTATTTTTAAAAATAAGTTGAAATACAAGGATGCTAACAATGGGTTTCGTACGCATGCATGCATTTTTGATTGAGGTGCGCATCAATTGTTATTTTGTAGTCGGTAAGGTCTTCATTTTTCATTTTTTTTCAAACCCCTTATTCATGCTTCTTGCAGCAACTTGAGTCATCACTTTGGGGAGGCAATCTGCATGCGTTTTTAAAGTTTACACACATGCAAGTAAAATATTCTGATGATCTATTTTTTAAATAATTTTGACGAAAATTGCGTATTGTTAAATTGAATGTTGTGGTGGGTAAACATGCTTTGGTCGTACTACAATTATGCTATTAAGCCATCAACCTGGTTTTAAAATGCCTTCCTGTTCAGATGAAAACGAATACCTTTCAGCTTCTGCAAAGCACCATCGTCGATGCCTGCCATCATCATCATCGACCATTATCTCTGAGCCGTCATCAAATTCATCGGCTATAAAGTTTTCATATTTTTCTGTGTGTGGCAAGTCTCTTTTGTGATGTGATTGTGATTGTATCTCTCTCACATTCACACTTTTGATTCAGGCCTGAGGCCCTACATGTTTAAACCTCACACAAAATTAAAACTTGCATTTACATTAAATCGGTGAAGGGTTATGTTGCGTGTTTGACGTTTTTATCATGAGCTTTTCTAAAGTTCTAATTTTTGGATATACTTTGTTCCTTTTAAATTTTAATATCTTTGTGTCCGTACCGTATGCATATTGACTATTGGTTAGTGTTAGTGGACGAATTTTAATGAATTTTACACGTTTTTTTCTTTCATTTTTCATTTGCAGGACAATGTCCATCCTCACGGAAATGATGCGGCATGAACAATCTGTGAAGTCATTTCGAGAGCGACAAGCGGCCCTAGGTCACTCATTACCTTTGGGCTCTTACCTTTTGAAACCAGTTCAGAGGATACTCAAATACCATTTATTGCTACAGGTAAGTGTTTTCATGCTACAATTATTCGTGCACTCTCGGGAACTTTTTATGGTGTTTAATTATACGAAAAATTGTACCAGTAACTCCCTTGTTGCAAGTAATTTATTCGTATGCGTGTACTGTACTGTGAAGATCCTTTCCTTTTTAATGTGAGCCATAATTTTCCCATAACCATTTTTCACTCTACTGAGACGAAAGCAAGGTAGTTAACAATGATTTAGCTTGACTACATAACTTTTACAAAAGTGCTTTTAATGGCTCGCCTGTTTCACAAGACTTTTCCTCTATTTCATAAAGACACATACCGTCTTCATTGTCTCTACATCGCTTCCAGGGATAAACAGATGATATATGAAGATAGCACAATAGTAGTGTAGTGCCTTAATTTAGTCAAGTTCGTAAAGGGCATTCAGAACGCCTGTAAATAGAAACTGTAGCAGGTTACTTTTCCTTGAACTTGATGATTATTATGACGATTGATAGTTGTTCGTGTGACCGCCACAATGAAAATCAATTTACAACAATTTTTGGTGATTGAAGGTAGCGATATATCGTGCATTTAAAGTAGCAAAGTGTTGATAAGAGGCACGTGTTTGTCGTAGTGCAGGGCCGTCATATAACCATAACCATTCCTCTAGGAATTTGGTTAACAATAGAAAGCACAAACTTTTTACTACTTTTTTGTCAAATATTTTATGTAAACATTTTTTACTGCGCGTTGTTTTATTGATCTTGTTGTTACATTGTCATAATATATCGTTTTGAATTTATAAAAGCCATTTGCAAGTTTTCCCTTGATTATGTCGCTGCAGATTTCTATAATTATCAATAAGATGCCGACTGAAAAGTTACTGGGTTGGGGAGCAAATAAGCAGGGTACAAACAAACGATCAAAAGCTTGTATCGAAATACAACAAGTTGCTCATATGAATAGTGGGGTGAAACAACTCAACAATAGGTTTGCTTGCAAGCAAAACAAAGAAATTTACTACAATTGTAACTCATCATAACCTATATTGTATATGTTTATATATCTCCGTCTTTCTAACAATTTTGTGCTCAGCTAATCTGTTTCTGGTTTTCTCGTGTGAGTTACAACAAAGATGCTATAAAGTTTGAAAAGGTCATTAAAATTCATCTTTCTTGTGAAAGATGTGATGCTCGTGAAGGCGTCCGCGTTTTCGTCGTAGTTCGTTCCGTTGTTGACCGTGCTATGTCAATAAAACCTGACTTGGGCAAGTTGAGTGACTGACGTATGGATGAAGTCAGTGAGTGTAACACACAGGATCAAATTTGCATTAAAAATTGTTAGGTGTTTTATATGACTTGTTATAATGAGCCTGTACTCGCGTCATTTATGTGATGTTGACTGAGTGATGGTTGCACTTATGTTACATGACGAAAAATGTTTTATGATTTTTTATGACGAAACCTAGTTTGCATTTTTTTGACTGGTCATAAAATAGTAAAAGGAATAAGGAAAAGAACTTTTGGATTTTAAAAGAAATGATATGCCTAATAGGCTGCAATAGGAAAATTGTTGTTATTGTCGTTGTCGTTCACAAAGAAATAAAAATAAGCAATTCAAATGTAACGCATATTATTTCGTGAAAAAAAGAGAAAAGAAAATGCATAATTGCATCCAATCAGGCTGTCATTCATAATATAGAGAAAAGATCCAATATTTGAACTTATACCAATCATTCTGCCTCTTTGTATCCCTTTTGGTCATTGGACTTTTGTGTCAACGGAACACGAAGATCACGATTTTTACATAGTTTTCACACATGGACCCAGATATTCAAAGTTATGCATTTTCCTTTCAGATTTTTAAAAAAAATTTCCCAGCGGTGAGAACGCCAACCTACGTACATTACGCTCGTTTTTATCAGACGTAGTCTACGACAGGTATGACTGAAGTGGTGCTTGAGCATGCCTACATGCTTGATTAAATTATTGATCCCACTCTCACTGTAAAATATGTGTATAATCTTTAATCTCCCTTCTCACTTAAGCTTTAGAAAATGTTAGGACTATTGAGAGAGGGAGATTACAGCTTGCAAATAGTAAATAGTATGAAATCAAGTTCAAGGTAAACAAGGAACTACCACCATGCAGTATTACACACGGAAGACTTTTTGTATCCTTCAGCAAAACCAACGCTGATGTCTACTCTGGCGTACAAGTACAGCCACACGTTTTTAAATTATTAATGAGCACACAATTTCAACTGCACAAAAGGAAGGAATTTCCCCTTCTGCACATTAATGCCTGCTCACACAAAGTCTGCATCTCTAGGATCGCTTGCTGTTAATGTCATCATCACGTAACGTTTTACTTTCAGACTCACTAATGCGGAAAAAGCAGCAGTGAAAAGCGGCAAGTCACACACAGTTTTCGGCAGTGGCACACAAAGACATGTTTTAACTTTCATAGTGTTGTTCCACCACAACACAACAGTCTGCAACATTATATCGTCTCATGGGTCGTCATCAAGAGCGTTCTCTCTGAAGTTAGCATGTTTTAATTTTTGCTGAGCAGGCAGGGAAAAGAGATGCTTCATCATTATCAACATCGTAGTCTCTCTTTCAAGCACTCTAAAGAATAGCCAACAGTCCGAGAAGTTGAGATGAAATACCAAATACCTGTGTGTGTATGTGTGTAACAATGACAGAAATCTCACATCAAAAAGCCTATGCGTTACTGTTGTCTTTTGTGCGTCTGAGCAAGCACAAACAAACCATACATGTTTTATGCAAAGTCATTTACCATCCTCAGGAACACAACACTACAGATAAAGTAGGTAAATACCGTAGAATGGATAATTTTCTAATTGAGTGACTCTTGACTTAACTTTTGTTAGCTTTATATTTTAGTCTATCAATCATATAAAAATGTTTTTCCTCTTTATTAACCCAACACGTGTGGCAGGCCATGCATTGTTGAAGAGGTACACCATTAAAGAAGCATTATGCATTGTTCCTTTTGCGAAATATGTTGAGCTGCTTAAACAGTTTAGATCAGTTCTGAATGTAGGCAGATTGAAATCGTAGATTTGAACCAACTAACTTCTAAATTAGTAGTATGACGTACGCGGAATATTGAATGTAAATGATTTTACTGTTTGGAAAAGTTATACAGTGTATGTGCTAGTCTATTTTAATAAATGATTGTCATTATCTGTCTTTGATGCACTAATGTCACAGGTGAAGGTCTATTCCTTGAAGTTATAGTAGTAACAGCATAATGATTCCCTCACGGTGAAGAATCATTGTTGTCTGATGAGCATTTAGTATGTACATAAATAATGTGATGGACTGAAGTCCCCCCACGAAAGTAAACCCCAACAAACAGACGGTTGTCCTTATAGGTCAGTAGGTTTGCTATTGTTGTTTTTAAGGGTAATGCGTTGTCCAATTTTAAGTTTGAATGCATAAGTACCCTGATTTACCCGATAGAAGAAGGCGTCCTGTCACCAAATATGCATACAATGTGTAAAAGCAGTATTTGAAAATGAAAATGTTTGTGGTGAGTGGCGACTATATAGGTTGCTAGATTGTGACATTCACCTGTCCGATGGCATTAGCATTTTAAACCCCCCATGGTGCGATGACATCCTTGCTGTAATATTAATGATAATGATTAAGTCATCTTTGAAATGCAGCAAGATATGTGATTTCAAGTTTGATAAGATGCGCGTCAAGTCTCTATAAGTTTTCTCTTTTTTTCATTTTACAGAACATCGTCAAAACGTACGACCGCGGAGCGGAGGGATACGATGTCATTGTGGAGGCTTTATCAGCAATGACGAATATCGCTCATCACATTAACGACATGAAACGGAGACACGAGCACGCGGTGAGGGTCCAGGAGATTCAATCCTTGTTGTACGGATGGCAGGTAAATTACTTTTAACAATTTTTGGCTGTAGTTTTAAGCACGTTTTTCTGTAAATAGAAATTTAACGAAGTTATCCAGATTTGTGGGCGTTGAGCTGTCCAACAGGAAAATTTTAATTAGTAAATTAATTATAAAAATATGTTGGCGTAAGTTATGGTTTTGGATCTTTAAATATTTTATAGTTACAGGGAAATCTGTTCATTTTGCAATCGTCAATTATCGTAATGTAGTCTCAAACCTGTTGTTTACAAAGTATACATCATCTACCGAGCAAGCTTGAACTTGAAGACAGCTCGATGCAAAGCAACTTGATTATGCGTTTAGAAACAGCATCATTATCTAATATCCTTGTAAATAACTTTTCCAAAAAGTCGTGCTGACACATGAGCGCCGTAAAGAATTTAAAGAGTCGTGGAACAAGACAAGGGGGCTAGTCCCCTAGGGGACCCTGCTGTCTGTCAAATGACAATGCCCAGAGAAGAAGATGGAAATGTTGAAAATAAGTGTAGTTTCTAGTCAAATTTGTATCTACATGCCCACTATTTTTATCAGATACCGAGATGCCTAAATGCTTTCATCGTCGCGGATAACCATTATGATAGGCAATTGAAAACTATCATCACGGCATATCAAACAAAATATGATAAAATTTGCTGAAGGGAAGGGATGCATCATGCACCGTGACACTCAACGTCTTTCTGACATGAATAAAACTTTTGATGAGAGAGGTACTGAACACAAGTGGAATTTTAAGTTATTCATCATCACCTCCACTTCCACAAATAACAGTACTTCAACTGCAGCCGTAGCGAATAATCATGAAGAAAAGTGCATTGCATTGTTCGAATCGATTCCTCTGGAGTTGATTGTATGCATATGTATATTTTGTATACATCGCTTTTGGAACACTTGTCAGCAATACTAATGCCCCTCCACTTTTTGAAATGCGTCAATGTAAATTTCATTTCGTCTGCTGCCAGAAGAGCTGCATCATGTAAATACTACAGTCAGGATAATGCTGAATGTTGAGTTGTGTTGTATTCTCAGGAGTGGAGATATTTGCCGTCAGTCATTTCCAACTTGGGAATGCAACCAAATTCCTTTAGTGTCATTTTTAATAATATCATTGAAGAATTCACGACTCACTAGACTGTAGTTGCCACTAGCACATCGCATATGGTACGTATGATCAGTGTCTGGTTGGTACAATAGAACAGGGATGTTGATTGCTCTCAATTGGGATTGGGATGCATATGTTTGTACATCATCAAATAAAAATTCTTCTGGACATTGTGAAAGAAATTAGAATACGAAAGGATCCACCTTTATTTGATACATATCATAAATCTAAAATTGCAGTTGTGTCTGACTTTGTTATGCGACTTCACATCAATAACGACATCTTTGGTACTTTTAGCCGGTTTCTCATGCAATATTTTTTTATCTGTATGGCCGATATACCATATATAGTTAAATTATAGTGCGGCTAACTGTTCCGCAATGGAGTAAGTAAAAATCGAAATCCTTTTAGAATAATGTCCATTAAACAAAGCAATTATGTTGAGTGTTCAATGCACACATGTCAGATGCAAGTGGAAAATCGTAATGTGAAATTCTTTGTTTGTCCATACCACATAAAATGTTGGTAAATGTGTGCTGTTAGACTGTCGTTGCGAATTTTGACTGACTTTTGGTTGACACGTTGGGCATGTACAAGTGAAACAATGAGGTACTTTTTTCAGACATATTAATGACAGGAACTTGCTTGTTTTCTCAGGTACCTCTGACTGCGACCCCCTCATCCATTCTCACACTGTGAGCATTTTTCCTTGTGGTTCTTTCTCAATTCAAAAGATTTTGGTTGAGTAAGCCCATATTTCAATGTGTCATATTTTGTCGGTCATAATGATTCATAGTGAATTTACGCATAAATATGGTCATGGAATATTAGGTCAATATGCAAATTAAATGACAAGATGTGAACTTCTTGTGTCTCCCGACTTTGCATTCACAACAGCTTATTATGACAATGAAGCCATTATTTGTATGAGAAGAATGGAGTCTCTTGGCGTATACAAAAGACGACAGCGAATTAGCCGTTGTAGCATTAGCACAGACAAATGTAGAACTGTATGTGTTTCAGAATTTTCAGATGTTGCAATTGTTGAGATGCTTATATTTCTGTATAATTCTATCGAGGTAAAATAAAGAACAAATAATGATACGCAAAGTATAAATATAAGGAAAATTCGGAAAATATTTTTTGTGACAAAATATGCAATTTATGGCTGTTCCATAATATACGCCAACGGTCATCATGTGACAGGTAAATGATAAATCTATATTGTACATTGTAATTTGTTAAAGTTTGCATAAAAGAACAAAGGGAAAGAAATTAACTAAGTTAACGTGTGTTGATGCATATGAAAACATCCATTCCTAATTATTCGTAAATAATAACTAGTCACAAGAGAAACACATGTTTCAAATCATAACTTCTCAATGAATGTTCGTAGGTGGGTTTTTTGTTAGGGTTGATACTGGTTAATGGTTATAAATATAAACTTGCTTGGCATCTGCTTCTTTTTAGCTGAGGAGTATATTTGGAGTAGCTGTATTTATTTTTACCTTTATCGGTTAACGAGTGATGTCCGGAGGACATCGCTTGGTTAGTAATGGGAGCACTCAGATATTAATGATTTACTGAATTGTTATCTCCTACTGTATTCTCTCTACAGGGTGAGGACCTGACCACGTATGGAGAACTGTGTGCTGAGGGAACGTTCCGTGCTTATGGTGCCAAAGCTCTACGACATGTATTTCTCTTTGATAAAATGCTTCTCATTACCAAAAAGAAGGAAGATGGGATTTTAAGCTACAAAACACATATAATGGTAAGTTTTCGTGTTTTTTCTCATGTATATGAGGGCGTCGTTGTCACATATTTTTCACCAAAAAGAAAATTAGTGTATTCTATTTCCTGCATGCGTTCAGCATATCTCAAAAAAATCATTTGCACGCGTTTACATTATTGCACGCGCTTTTACTTTGTTTTCTCTTACATTGACTTTGTAGGAAACTACGATTGAAATAAATTACTTGGTGGCTGCTCACTGCGTATGTTTAAGTTCAGGTTGCAAACCCGGAAAATTTTGGGGGTCAACCGCTACACACACATGGGATCCTAGCAAAGCGTTTATACGCAACTTATTGATAGCACTGTGAACTTGTATTCTCACTTTAGTTTCTAATTTTTGGTTACACAATAAATCCTAGAAGAGAATGCAACCCCACTACTATCTGGTATTTTCTAGAATGGACACTCTGTGTGTGGCCAACAGCCATTAATTTACAGTCTCCTCCCTTTCCCTATCTGATGTCAGCCAAATTACTAACTGCCAATTCATGAGCAACGGCTTGCTCTATGCAACACGCTCATTTTGTATTCATCGCTTTTACCACCACCATTCTCCAGGATACTATCTTTTCTGTTGTAAGGCCATGTAGCATTCAGGCGATCTGAGTTCTTTGTTTGTTAAGTTTCCTTTATACTTCATACCCACCAAAACTTACTAGTATCTTTCTAACAAAACTTGCTACTTACAAACTTTTAAAGGCTTTTTGAACGTTCCATGATGCATTTTCTATCTTCCCCCCAACAACGTTGAGTCAAGTTGATTACTATCATTCGTGTGGAAACATATTAGCAACTTTGTGGTGGCTGGGCTTGTACGTGGTGCAGCAAAGGAGCAAATGGGGAGATGTTATACACTTCACGCTTTTTGCTTTTCTATGAAGATAATGAGTGTAAAAATGATTGTTTGGCCCTTTTTCTACAAACCAGCCTCTCTCTCATAAATTCCCAGTATAGAAATAAATTACTCAATATAATATACTCACACACAATCTGTTTACCTTTACAATGCACATGCTTCTGCTAAAAACGATGTACGTGTCTGATTTTCTGTCTAACGTGTTTGGTTACGTGACTCTGGGTGAAGATGTGCATTCCTCCTCCATAACGTACAATACCTGTCGACTGACACACTATATCCGCTTAACATGTGTTCTTGCAGGTTTTATCAACACGATCCATGTGCAAGTCACCAAGAGTAGTTTAAGATTACTTATTGAGTTCTTAAGGGTTATCAGGGTTGTAATAAATTATACTGTTTCGTACATCACATGTACGCATCTAATATAGGCTTGACTGTTTGATTATGCAGATATATGTTGTCCAAATGCCTATGGTCCCATGTGCAGCGCACCTCATAATTATTTATTATTTGCCTGTAATTCATCGACTTGATCATCCAAATACCTGCCTGCTTCCACCTGCTGCCGCTGTTAAAACTTGTGGATCATAAGCTTATAAGTTGTTGTGTTTTGATGTTTTCTGTCTACTGATGATGGTCATCGTCATAATACAGAGATAGTTTGCATTTTGTGGGTGTGTAATATGCGTATCATTATTATCATCATCGACAACAGCAGCGTGAACCAAAAAGTTTGATATTGAATCGAGCATAACTCGTGTTATATACTAGTACATCTTATGAATATTTAATGTGTGTTTGACGCATACTTGATACTGGTCTTTTAAAACGTTACAGTGCTCTAATCTGATGCTGATCGAAAGTGTCCCAGGAGAACCCTTGAGTTTTCACGTCATCCCCTTTGATAATCCACGGTTTCAATCTACCCTCCAGGTATATGTTAATGCAATTTAGTCCGTAGCAAGTAAGAAAATAATGTTTGAATATGAAACAGTTTTGATGGCCAAATTTTGGCACAACATAAAACTCAAATGGCGGAACTTGAACCCAGACGACGATAAGTGATGTGATGCTTTTGAAACAAGATAGTAATATATAGCATTTCATGCAGAAAATGGAAGTCCCTATAAGTAAGCAACCACTTTTGGCATGCTGTTCTCCCTTCCGTGGCTCAAATACCTAAATACATAATTTATACACATGCAACGATTTAACAAGGAAGTATAAATTATTTCATTATTCATTCACGATTTAAAGTTGAATCCCGTGTTTAATTGCATCATCATCATCGTCGTCGTCGTCAGGTTGCAAATTTGCTGCTGTAGCCATTTTCTATGTGGTTCATCCTCATCCGTTACAAATAGCTTCACGTGCAAAACCTTGTTTAAATGAAAGTGCTCTTAGCGTGAAATATTGTTATATTAATCTTGTCTTACCTACATTCGCCCGATAACATCAAAACGAGATTTAAAAAATGCTAGATAATGTAACGAGATGTTCTTATGTGTACGTATAGGACGTGTGGACAATAGTTGGTTTTTGTACTTCACTTTCATTTAATACTTCTCTTTCGGAATTGTTTTGTAAAGGCAAGAAATCTTGAGCAGAAGAGGGAGTGGACGCTGCAGTTGAAAAGAGTGATCCTGGAAAATTACCATGCAGTCATACCCAGTCATGCCCGTCAGCTTGTAATGGAATTGGGACAGTATCGTCCTGAAGGTACGTTTACAAGATGAAAATATTTACTTTAATCGTTTTTATGCGCCGAGGCAGCTTTACAGAAAACAATGTGGTAAATATGCACAGGTATAAAAAAAATTGTAATCTGCCCTTGTTTAAAAATGTTTACTACTCTAATGGGCGTATGCATATCTGTCCTTGTATGTCCGTTGGAGCAATCACAAGTTGTCAGTTTGCATTTACAATTCATTTTTTGAGGATACCATTATGCGTAAGCCACCCGAACAGTTTTTGTGTTATTACAAGTACAAGGATGTACGTACTGACGTTTGCGTCAAAGAGTTTTGTGAGATTGTAATAAAAAATATATTAAACTATTGTCGTACCTTATAGCAATTTAAAGACAAAATCAAACAAATTTGAACGCATTTTTTCGACGTGCTTTTTAAGGTGCCTTGAAGATTGTTTAAAAGATGGACATTAATTCAAACAATGTAACAAGCGCATTATTTCTTGATACTTTCTTGTCGTCTTTCTACGAGGTTCTAGCTGTGATTTAATAAAAAAAGTTCAAACAGCTATAACGCAAAAAGAATACTATCGCTGAAAGGATTATTATTGTATATGACATATGATAGCAACTACTTGAGTGTATAACAATCCCATCTTATTTTCCCCTTTGTTGAAAAATTTAGATGAAAATGCCACAGAGAAAGTTCAAACTAAACGTCAGCACTCAGCTCCCGAATATTTGGAGAGAAGAAAGCAAGAACGTCGGAAGTCGGAGTCAACACTGCGGGCAAGACTTCGTAGGGCAAGAAAAAGTGATCCTGGGAGCCCTAAAGAGGTATGTACTTAAAGCCATTGTACGCGAAGAAATCCGACGTTGATACTTATAAATGGAGTAATTCTTCCCATTCAAACTTTGTTGTGGATGATAGCTTGATAGAAAAGACGAGCAGTAAATTTGAAATGCCCACATGTCATATTTTGTGGTGTATGTGCATACTCGAAATCTTACCAAGATAAGAATCTTTTAGAATGAAGCGACCAAAACTATCATATGAGCGAACGTTACGCTGGTAGCTTTTGCTCCATGATAAAGTAATCGGGCTATGAAGAATTGCATTCCGCCCCCGACGTTTCCACTCACCACGCTACAATCAGATATCAAGTTTTGAGAAATACAGGATTAGGACATTTCTATTTTCTCGTAAAGTTTGATAGGGTTGTCAATCAACGTAAACAAGGATTTTTGGAGAGATGGATTCCATCGTTCTCATCTGTCATTAGAAGAAATTCATACGGAGAAATGACAAGCTGCGCATCATATCGTTTTATGATATCTGTACTCGAGGTACCTTCCGGCATGGATGAAACGTAATATTATACAATGCAGTTAAAAAGGATAAAAGGATGGGGCGGCGTAACAGCCCAGATTTTATGTGATATAAAGATGAAAAACTTTTGTTAGAGAGAATATTTTTCTGCGTTTTGTGTTGAAGAATGCATTCTTGTAAAAAAAAACTGCACCCTTGTTTGGCGTTTTATCCGGGATTGTCATTTCAGTTGTAGAAGCATTCTTTAACTCTGGAGTAAAGTTTAAGCTTTGAATAATGACGTATCAAAATTATATTGGATATGTGCACAAGTATGTATGTACATGTATGCCTTATAGGGAATAGAAATAATAGAATCAACCGTATAAAGCGTACGAATTGTAGGGAAAGCTGTAAAGGACAATATAGTTTTGTTTGTGATAAGGCCAAGAATAGCTAACATCCCCCTGTTTTTTTCTTTTCTAATTATTTTAGTCTCCTGCAACGTCTCGACGAAGCCGCAGAACTTCCGTGGACAGTTCAAGGGAGAGAAGTGAAAGCCGGGACAGGGAAGTTGCAATCGATCGAAAAATGAGTAGCGCTAGTTGTCCACCGTCGACTGGCTCTGCGGAAAAACGCTTGGTAAGCCCATTCACAATTCACAATCGAATGGACCTCATATTGTCGTCCAAGTATGTATTCATATATCCAACGAAGCTGCACGCACACGCACATATAGGTGATAGGGGTATAAAGTAGGTATATTATGAACATCATATACTAATGTCCCTTGTATCATTAACGGTTTTAAGTGCGGCAAAAAGTTTCCTACTCACATATTTCATGTTTTGTAAGTATTGGTTAAGGAAAGTACATGTAGCTCTCCGGTGGCCATTTTTTATTTTCCACAAGATGACGGACAAAAAAAGCCACATTTATCCCAATTTACTTTCTGTCACTAGAGATAAAAACTTGGCGTTTATACTTAATGCTCAACTATTTTGGATTTTCTATTCTAGTTTACAAAGAGGGATCTATAAAAGTTTTCTTCAACAGAATTTCCCCCGTACAAGAAAGCAACTACATCAGCTATGTAGTAGCATTATCAAATGTTCCAATAAAATACAAACTCAGCCAGTAACTAGCAACAAAACTCACACTATAGATAGTCTCACTTGACAAGCGTGGCATAGCGCAATTACAACCAAGAACGAAAACAGTTCAGCAGGGGTCGTGGTAATTATTTTTTCGATAAAGTAACCAATGCACTTTTCCCGAAATGTTGCTTACTTCCCATTGAAATGTTTTTGGGAAAGCGAGAAAGCTAGCTACTTGTGCTCCATTCGTTGGTCAACAATATTGCCTATATCCTAGTATAGATTTTGTGTACATAATAGAGCAAATCAAATATAACTATAACTGTTTTTAATCTCGTCGACAAATAATTGCTCCGCATGGAATAAAGTTTGACGGCCCATTACCGAAGCTCAGTGCCAAAAGCGGCTAACTAACATTGTGCCTAGATTGTATGTGTTGCTTTGCGCCAGTGAAGTATGCATTGACTAAAGTAGACGTGTAGTGTGTAGGGTTTCATTGAGTAGGCGACTTTACCTGCGATTTTTTTTTCAAACTGATATGTGAAAAATAATGCTCAAATATTATACTTTAGGTAAAGAAGTTAAGTGGATGGCGAAGGAAGTCAGAACCGGGCTTCTATGGGAAGGGGAAAGGAGAAAACGGCACGAATGAAAACGGGAGTTTTCTATCCCCCACACACATCCATGGTGCTTCTAACTACACACTAGACTCCAATGACAGTATTATTGGTGAAGTGGATGGGGAACTGGAAGAATCTGCATCACAGATTGATTCCTGTCAGGAAGAGAATGGGGAACTAGCTGATATTGATGAGGGTGGACATGAAGTTGGCGGTATAGTTGCGGAAGAGCGCAGAGAATCCATAGAAGAGATTGTGGGACAGTTGGTGATGCAAAATCAAGAGTTTCGGAGAATTCTCAGTAAACAAAGGTTAGTTCACTTGAGAAAGGCTTTGGCTGAACATCAACAGCGTAATCTGCATGAGGAGGAAAGTGCTTCCGAAACGGAAACGGAAGAACAAGGGGACATGCCTGGTACACAAACCGCTGGACGAGCAAAGAAAGATGCAAGCAGGCTGAACAAGTCTGGTGTCAGCAATACCATGTCGTCTACTGTGCAAATACTAATGAATGACGGCAAGCCATCCGGAAGTAATAAGAGTGAAGCCTCATCTTCTAATGGAATTGGAGGCTCCTCTTCAGATATGATGGCTGAGATAAGTAGCGAGAACATCAGCATTGTAACAAGCAGTGCTGATGAAAACAACGTCATTCTCGAAACAAGCAATGGTAATAGTAACTCGACGACAAAAAATGTTCAGCGAACCGTTTCCGATCCAGGAAACAAATCTACCCTTACTCCGAGACGTTTTATGAATGGTCCACTTGCGCATTATGATCCATTGTCATTGCTGTGGAGCAGTTTTCGACGAAGTGAAAATCGTTCTAACAAAAATCATCATGGGAGCTCACCCGAAAAATCAAGTGGAAAAACTAATATCCGACACACGCACTCTTTCACTTGCTCATCATCCAGAAATAAGGAAATGGGCTCGAACTCCATTCCAGGTCAAAATTCCACTGAACTGAATCAATCCAAAGAACCGCTACCTCATGGAGACTCTGGCGTATTTCCCAGTTCTTTTACTTCGGATTCTTCCTCATCATCAGAGGCAAACATACCTACGTTACCAGCGGTGTGGTTGAAGCAACAAGATGAGCATTTGGCCACTCCAAATAACAAGTCTGGCTCTCTTCCACGAAGCTTTCAAGTTGGTCAGCACTGCGTGCCTAATCCACCCTCGTCTCCTCTCACGTCATCATTTTCGCCCTCTACCAAAGCCGCTAAAGATAAAATCAACTGCAAGCAGGCTGCAGTGAATGGATGTCCAGCATTTAAGTCTCGCCTCAGAGATGGCAAGTACTCCGATAGACCGTTCACGATTGCATCTGACAAGCCCAGTCCTTCTGATATCAGCTATGATGAGATGGAGCAATACATGAGCAAGTTCAACGCACAAATGGCGCGACACTCTCCCAACTCGAACTCTTCTGGGATTTTAACAACCGCTGAAGAAGATGTTGATGATGTAGCTACAACAGAATTAACACCAGTTACCTCTATGGAAAATATCAGGAGTGTTACTGATGTTCACCCTGATCACAAGATTTATCGTTCCTCTAAATCATCAATCAAGCACATTCTTCTTAGTGTGACACAACGATTGACTGGACTCAAAGCTAATATGATGATGCCTAGTGCCAACTCTACATCTGCAACGAGAAATGGAGGCAGGGGTTCTTCATCTGCTGCCAATTATGGCTCATTTCCGAATATACCATCATCAACAGGGTCGGCTGTCGGATCTCCTGCAATGGGCTCTCCTGATCCTAATCAAATAAAGGAGAATGGAGGAGGAAATATGAGAAAAATGAACTTTGGAAATGGCTCGCCTGCTCTGAAGGGGATGCATCATATGCTACCGAGAAATTATCGCAAGTCGTTGAAACAAAAGTTACGCTACATTGTCAAAGATGATCGTGACTCTGATAGTGAAAATTGTGAGAGTAGCGTGACATGCTCCAGTGCTTCGAGTGGGTTTAGCAGTCTGGGAAGCTGCGAAAATACAAACCACAATATGACATCAAAAATCGGAGCCCGTCTTGCCCAGCCTAGCGAGCACACTGATTACGCTCTTGCAAAGCTCATGGGAACTGGTAACGGAGTTGTTGATGGTACTACCTGCCGACCAAGATCGGTGATGTCAATGTCTTCCACAGTTACCTCACTGAGCTCCTCTACGACAGATGAGAAAACTTCGTCAGATGGAAACTTTCACTCGTTGGACTACAATGACACGGGAAGTATTAATGGAACGGATAATGTGTCAAACAGAACTTCTAGTAGCGGCAGTAACCCAACCAAAGACTTTTACCGATCTGGGAGAAAAGCAATCAATCACAGAGATCTTTACCTTAGCTACATTGACCAAGAAGGAGAAGCTCACTCAGATAGTGATGCTTCAGCAGACAGTTTCTATGAGCGTTCATTTGAAGCGATCGAAAGTCTCTTGGAAAACGAAATATTTCCCGATAGTGCCATTTACAGTGATGCTTCTTCCATTTCTTCAGGAATGAGTCGTGGGAACACAAACTGGGGAGGAATGATCCCTACATCCGCATCGATACTAAGCCAAGAGAGTGCAAGCAGCAGCAACGGCGGAACCTCTACCAATACCCCTATGCTTTCCTCCTCGTCAGCAAAAAGCTCCCCCACCATAACTAGAAGACGATCTTCATTTCACTCCCATCACCACCACCATCATCATAATGCAGACATCAATTCTGTTTCAATTTTGGCTGCTCGGCTGAGCAATACCAGGTTACCGGCTGGAAGTAATAACGTTAGTGCTAATGTGCCAAATAGCGTTGAATCCGTCGTTGGAGCAGCGGCAGCTGTAGCTGCTGTTGAGTGCATTGCCGCCTCCGTAGCAGCAGAAAATCGAAGGAGTCGACTTGTTCGCAGTCAAGTCATTTTGGAGAAGCTTAAGCACCTGGAAGAGTGTTCCCGATTTCAACGAAATGAACCACCCAGCCCGTCTTTCGAAGGGATGAAATCGATTCAAGAGCGGAGAAAGGAATTAGATTTGTGGAGAGCTGGAATGGCAAACAGAGGGGAAGACGAGAGTGAGACGAGTTCACAACATTCTACCTCCACTATCAATACTGTCATTGAATTGTCACCGAGTAAATCAACCAGCTTTCCTTCTAGTAGGCGATGTAGTGATACTGATTCTAGCGGCGGAAATTCACCACTTACTGAACGTGCCGTTTCCAGAAATAGTTGCAATAACATTGATGAACAAAGTTGTGGCAGCAGCACCAGTGCTAGCTGCAGCAACATTAACGCGACCAACACCAACGCTAATGGTGCAGATAGTAATGACGGTGATTCAATGCCTAAGGGATGGGTCAAATTAGTGGTAGGAAAACTCCAGGGTGGAGACGCGACAAATTGAAGTATAGGTACGTTGGTGCAGCAAAATTGAAACCCTATTACCGTTACATGACATGCAATACGAAACTTATATTACCGTTATATATACCGTAACACTCGCATTTTTTCTTGGATTTAAAGCAATGTACATTAATGTCAAGATGTCGAAACAGATGCTGCTTCAAAAAATTGTGCTTTTCAATCAATGCATTTATCTGAGACAGTAGTTGTGCGACATTTAAAAAACTGAGTATTGAAGTTGAGGCTGTCGGCATTTGATATAATGACGTATCGTATCACCTATCGCTTCGATATACTTAACCTAGGCATACTTACATATTTATTACTATTAAATTGTGGTAACATATCTGCAAAGTTAGTTTAATTGAATAATAAAGTATATCAAAGTTTACCCATCGAACTAGTTAAGCTGATGTAAAACCACGATATGTGCACGTACCGAAAGTACCACCAAAAATGTGTTAAACTGATTTGAAGTTGCCCTGTCGTATTGACGAAGCTACCCTGCAGAAATTCCGTATTCGTTTAACTATATCACGGGAAAAAATGTTCTTCCAACAAGCGTAGTTGATTATAATAATTTACCCCAGTCATAAAATAATCCTATTATTCAGTTTTAGTCTCGATCAAAAATAACAGCGTTAAATATCTAGTTTTTATACGTATGTAGCTACGATAATATTGACAATGCATTATTGGTTCTGTGTATGGTTTTTGAATAAATACGTTTTGTATGTTAATGTAAAATAAAAGCTACTTGGAACATAGCGGGATAAGTAAGTATATGTATTTTACCAAAAGGTTGATGCAATGATTTTGTGAAACTGAAATTTGTATGACTGTGAGGAAATGTAAGTTTTGTACAGAAAAGCAAACCCGTATATATTATATGTATCATCGCAATTAATTCGCTGTGAAACTGTCAACTGTTAAAATTAAGTCAAACACTTTGTATGCAGATTGAATGCTGATCTTTGATCAGATAAGTACCCAGGAACAAAATTTGTTCTGCTATGCTGCTAAATCTGGATATTTTAATCAAGCTTTAATGAGTAGTCTAACTTACAATTTCATTGTATACTACTTACTCTATTTACAGAAAATACTACTAATGACAAATACATATTATATATATATAATATAATTATATATTTAACTAACTTATAAATATTATTGTTTTTCGTAAATATTTAGGGAAATGTAAACTTTTTACTTATAATAATATAGCCAGTAGCTTTTCGCATTTCAAACTTGAGTTCGTCATCAATCATAAAGCGTTGTTTTTTCTGTTAAAACAATAATATAAATACATGGTTTTCCATATTGTTAAATATGGTAAGGAAATATTAGGAATACAAAACATAAACGAATTATAAAATTACACTATACTACCTATATACTACTGTACTGTCTCACTCAACAAAAATCTTTTCTTCCATTTCCGTAATGTTACTTTAAGAAATTAAGGCAAGTTGTAAGTTAGATGTAATTAGGGACACTACAACTTTTCATCTTTTAAATTAATGCCGAATTGAAACTACTTTTAAATTGATAGTAAAGTAGAGAAAATAAAAATGTCCGGTTTATTCTGCAGTGTTATAATATCAATACCATTCAAGACTAACAATATTTCGAAGAGGATAATAAAGGTAAAAAAAAGGCAAATGAACGTACATTTTAATTTTAAACATGACTGATCATGAGAGAGCTTGGAGAATATTTTAATTTTTTAGAACACACAATTTTTGGTTAAAAATCAGAATATCTGTAAAAGAAATTAAGACTGGTGTTTCTAACCTTTCTATTTATTTGATAACATTGGCAAGATTGACTTCTTTTTGTGAATGCTTGCTCTCATGAAGTTTAATTGATAGTTTTCATAATATTGCAATTTTGGAACTTCAATATGGTCACTGCTGAAGATATCCCGTAATTTAATAAATACAACTTTTATCCCCTGAAATTCATTTGATCATTATCCCTATAAAGTACAACACAGTATTTAATAATTGGTATCTACTCCCACATTTAGTGTAATTTAAAGATGGTGGTTTTATTAAGCCATAGCGCCAGTATTTATTATAATTTTACCACTTATTGATGTAGGGAGGCATCCAAACGATCGATTACTCTATTTAAATGAACTGTAATTTATCGTACTTATCGAATCGTTGTTTCTGCAATGTACGCTGAATGTGCTTACATTTCTCAGATGCAACTTGTATTCGATGTGTTTAATGTTAGCGATTAGATTACTAAATGTAAGGGGAAAGCGTAATTTTTACTGAAATAACATTTTTTAAATTAACACAAAAGTGTAATTAATTACGGGCTACCAGCTACCACCTACATACTGGGTGTACGTTTCTCTAAGGACCTACCTAACTTGCACAAGTATTCCTATGTAAAAGTTTACGGTATTTATGCCATCTTTGACTCCACCACTCCATAACATTTGTGTAAACCATAAAACATCATTACTGCAATGTAATGTAGACGATTTTAATCCGGACATGTAAAATTGAGGCATGCTATAATTTTTTGTACTGACTGGATTATTATTAACCGTACATTATTGGTAATTTAGCATTAATACAAATAATAATTATTATTATATCATTTCACATTTCCCTATATTGACCAGAAGATTCTAGTAATGCCATACAATTTTCTCCATCTACTTTTATGTATTTTACACGACAGGACATTTAATATTAAAGATATGTATACACAATTACATATATAATAGAAATCTTATGTAGACCAGAGAACCTTATTTGGTGCCTTGACCCTAGTCAATAAGCAAAAAATCCTGACTACTAATTAAAAACTGAAAAATAACTTTTTAATGAATGCACTTTTAGATTGATGACGATGAGTATGATTGCGAATTTTTGAATCTCAACTGCCATATTAACATAGAATAGGTGCGCAGTATTTCCGGTTTCCCATTTGAATTTGTAATATTCTATTTTGATCATACGAGTGTATGCTTATAATAGTCTTTAGTTGTAAGATTTCACGAATTAGATTACTGTCTTCTAATCAATAAAAATATTAATACATGACACTTTGTAATGTTCTCGATGACTGTTTCTTTAAAAATTGCATATTATGGATAAATAAATAAAAACGTTTCTAATTATCTCAAAAAATTCTTTCAAATGGCGCTTTTTATTTTGACAATCTTATCGATTATTTGCACATTCAGTGTACATTGTGACGGTAAAAATTCTCTAAAAATGTTAAAGGGTCTTTCCAAGTTTTTTATTAAGGCCTGCTTCAATTCCCATTCCTGATGACGCTAACGTCAGTGAGCGCACAAGCTGCCTGTCTGCAAGCCCATTGCTAGTATATGCTGCAGTAACACACTTACGTATATTACTTTGTATTATTTTGTACGGGAAATCTCCAAATATCACTCCAAAGTCTGTATTCGGGCCCGCGTGTAGCCTGATTAGACAATAAAAATTTAATTTTTTTCATTTGTTGTCAGTCAATTAGTCAATTTCATTCATTTGGCGTTTAAAATTTTAGCAAACCATCTTTTCTTCAGCGAATGCAAAAAATCGCCATAAAACATTCGCTTGAAACGTGCTGCCCAAAAGCTAGGACTTTCCGCGGACCAATAACACGACCCAAAACTTAAGCTAAGGAATAACAATAATTTGTAAAATTAAGGACATTAAATTTCCAGTTTTGCTAGGAAATCTAACTACCTAAAAATCCACCATATAGTGTCAATTATCAAGTCTAAATCCTTGCTAGCGTCGGCTAACTCCTGGGGAGTTAATATTGCAACCTCTTGTGTTCCGCCGCCCTCGATTTGAACAATGAGACCGGTTACCTGTTGGTCAATAAAGTGAAAATGTCAACCCAGTAAGAAAAAGTAATACATGCGTACAGTAGTGACGACAAGTAACATTTAGCAAGATACCTCATACCCGGAAGAAGTCATATTCAACATTTTAATTTTGCTGTGACACAAATGTAAAACGGGATTAATAGTATGCCATGAGTCCTTATGATTTTCTGATCCATTTACAGAATTTTGATAGATCATGAACAACTCTATCGCAGCGTTAATGAATTCCGGGTCAACAAATTGACGTGGACAAACTTTCGTAAAGATTGACCCTAGGTGTTTTAGGATATCGCGTTTCCAGTTAACTTCTTCGGGAAAATTGAACTTCTTTGTCCCACTACGCAAGTTGTATTTAGAATTCCATACGGTAAGTCGAAGAAGATCATCATAATCCATCATCCCGTCAATGTCCACCTTTATTTCATTGTCTACTTTCTGAATAGCGTCACATATTACTTCTTTATCTTTTGTAATATCTAAATAGATACCATGTATTAGATAAATCAATAAACCTATTTTACAATGTCAACCGGAAATGTCCCATAAAACTAAAAACAATAAAAAGATGGATAACCTGGTGGTTTAACCAAAATTTCTTCCCCATTAATGCAAAATGGTACTCCAAAAAGCAAAACAACCACAATTGAAATTGTCATATCTGAGTACTTTAATAAACGAAACGAGTACAACTATTTAAAAATCCAATATTTAATTTAATGTTATTATGCCGCAACTGGAAGTTTTGCCGAATTTCATAAATGTGCGTATTATATTTTTGTCTTCCTTGCGTTCCGTGTTAATGTACGAAGAATAAAAATTCGTAAGTCATATACTGGCTAAAAGTTGAGTGCTGCAAATTGCACAATTAGCATTTCCAAGAATTTGAGTACCAAGAATTGAAACAATGGGTAGCGGGATGTCAATGTATTGGGATTGGGCACACGGTACTTCTGTGAAAGCAATAAAAAATTTTAAAGCTTGTTTATAGCACCTTTTCATAAAAACTGGACAGTGGTCAAGATCTCAGAATCCTAAACTATGCTTCTTTATGGTGTAGGCAGACAGACGGAGGCGACATTTACACAAATGTTGACTCATGTGAAAGCATACCAGTAAAAAAATATACAATAACTTTTGTGTTTCTGCAGCCAACTAGACGACTATGAGATGACGCGATGACGAGGGTAGCCTCTTGCCAATTGCATATGGTAGTGGTAAGATATACATAACTACTACATATTTATATACCGCTATGAAACAACGTTAAGTGTATTTCCCTTTCGTTAAAACATGCTTCATTATTTCATTGCCGATGCTAATTCCAATTTTAAATCTTCTACTCTGCTCAGTTAGAATTCATCAGGTAGTAGGTAGTTTTTTCTTTACATCCGGGTGAGCGATTGTTAACAAAGAAAGGGGTTCAAAAAGATCTTAAATTCATACCAAGCAACCAAGCGTTTCAATTTATGGTTCATCACACCGTCTTTGTGCAATGTCAAGGTACATGAGTCATTGGCAAAATCACTTTTTGCCACAATCACAACACAATCTGGTTTACCTCAAGAAACTGACGGAACTGCCACATCAAGTAAATACGCGGTAGGGAAGAACGTGACAAATATAAACCCTGGCACATTAGGAAAATATTATAATGTGAAATTCCCACGAATGGGAAAACAACGACGGAAAATATAGCGATTCAGCAAGTCATCAACTGTTTGTAAACAAATGGTTTTGCAAATGTGATGGTGCCGAGGGGACATATTTACAGCTCTACTATACAGTTGAAACACTCATTGGAGCCCTAGCCAGTTCAGCATCATTGGGCATCCTTGTCCTTGGGTACATATATATGTAGCTGGAAAATGACCACGAAAGTGGCACACTGGCAAAGATGATTGATGAGTCAATTGATACTTTGCATTCCGTGACATAATAATCATCCGCCCTTTCATAAGTTCTCACTTCTCTCTCATCACCCAACAAAACCAAGTCATTATGGGTGGTCATAAATCTGTAAGTACGCTACTCAATGCTTACGTTAAAAAACGTTACTCGTTGCTCATCCAACACACTCATCAAAACATAGATGACGTGGTCATCTAGTCAGTAGACCACTCATCATGGCCACAATAAACATCATAGCGTCCATCATACGTTGAACTCGTTGTATCAGCTAGCACAGGTGCACTAGTACTAGTTCACACAAAGATATTTACTCAATGCAAAATGCGCTGCTGTAAAAACGTTATTTAAACGAGCCACTAATAAAAGGAGTCTTCCTAAACTAATATATGTACTTCCTCTTTTAAAAAACGGAGTTTTTATGCAACGATGCTACTCCAAACAATTGTGCACTAACACCCATGTAATATGACTATAGTGTGTTTATGAGCTATGCATGATTAGTGGGGTTTTCCGATTTTTTATACTCAATTGAAAGTTGTAGGGCGTTACGTTACGTACATAAAACAAAAGTAAAAATATATGGGATTTATTTTACATTTTAGCTTTGTGAACGGAGTAGATGGTTGAATCAATTCAGTTATGTATAAACTACGCATTATATAATTCCGTCGAATCTGGCGTGAAGATGTTAAATGAAGAGTCGAAGAAGATGACACTTTCCAAGGTCGTAAAGAATTAGTACACATAAAAAGAGCGAACATTGGAAGGGATGGGGCATTCAGATTCAATCAATGAACTCAATCATGTTTACAATACAATCAGCTCAAATATATTTTAATTGACATTGACACATTGCTGACAGCACGATTCGTTGAACGGGATGAAGCAAAATTCGTACATATAATCTTTACTTGGCTGTCAATAACAGCCAAGAAAATATTAGCAGCCGCGGAGGCATTTTTGTAATAAACACAGATTAAAGAGCATACTTAATACACACTCCTCTGCCAGTGTGCAGAGCAACTCGAGTTCATTACTTGGTAAGTGATTTTATATTCTGAAATTTCCTAAATATTATTATGTAAGCTTATATCTTGCTTTTGCTGTTTCAGATTCCCCGTTCAAGAGTGCATGACACATTTTAGATTCAGAGGATGCTTTTTTATTATGCTAAGCATGAATCATCTTGTTTACAAACTTCATGAACAGCACACTGCTGACAGCAAACTCGTGCATCAGCATTAACGTAGTATGGAACTGTTAACCTATTTTGAAGTCAAAAAGTCAAACAAACGATGTATACGCGTGACCATGATTTATAAAACATTGTAGGTAGATATGTAGGAATATACTCAAATTTTGATGCGTAGAATGCAACGCATTTAAATCAGTCCGGATCATCCGTCATAAAAATTACAAGGTATCTTCCTTTATAAATTGCCAGAGGGTAAATAAAAAAGTAACTATAATAAGTAGTACGTTCCCAATTCCAGGTATTTTATATGCGATGGGGTACTGAACGTGATGGTAGATGCTAGATAAAAGAAAGAGCAAATTACCGAATAAAACAATTCAAGGCTTGCAATGCAATGTAATATAGCTCGTCAATGTAGCAGTTTTAGGTTATTAACTTTCATGTATAATTTTTAAATGATGGTGTTTTAATTAGCGCATTTGTTGGGAAATACCTAACTGTCATTAGCACAGTTTCTTGCGTAATATTTATTTATGTGAGTTTACACATTGGAGTGTGTAATTATGTAGTTTGCTTTATGTGGTGAAATAAAATCAATATAGAAATTCCAGATTTTCATTAGTATTTTCGACACTTGTGTTTTTATTTTTCCATAAGGTATCTTCATGATTTTTTCATCGCATCATTCGCAATTATTTTTTAATTCACTTACTGTACTATTATTATTAATATTATTATGATATAAATGACGAAAATGAACACATAAATAGGAAGGCCATTATTTCCTACAAAAATAATGGTCGAAACGAAATTACTCACTTATTTTTCTCTTATTATATTAAAGTATTATTATCTTAACGTGAAAAACGTCCACAATTTTTGGGAGTAAAAATAATTGTTTAAGTAATAATTTTTTCAATTAATCGTTACTAGAAAAAACGTCTTTATACAAAAGTCGTTAGTTATGTCCTCTTGTGTGTGTTCAGTTCACTTCCACAAAAACTCAAATCTTTCACAAAATTGGAGTGAAATACCAATTTCCTTAATTTAATAAATTTTTATGATTTTAATTAAACTAGTCCTTACTAAACGAAATGACTCTTCATGTAAACACGGCTGACTCATTCACAATTATTAAATTATATGAGTTGTGTCAGCTTCCAATTCTACACGATACAATATCATCTGCTCACTGATAAACACAATGATTATTATATACGTGTGTGTATCTCTCCGGAACGAAAAATATTGTGCTTACCATTACACACATAAAGATGATAAATAATATTAACTACTGCCGTTAAATAATGCTTGTTAGTAATATGACACTCAGTCCAAAAGTATAAGTATAATATTGTTATTAAATCTCGTCATTGGGTTGGTTTGCTTTTTCGTTTCTGTACAAAAAAATTACTACCTACCTACATTAACTTTCTAATCATTTGTACCGATAAGATACAAACATGCTTTAGTATATAGTAGTAATCTAATCACCTAAATCTAATGACAAGAGTCAACAGTTCTGGAAAGTCAGTTTGTTTTAGTTTTATACAACGTTTTCTCATTTCACCGCGTAGTTTCCCTCTCCTCTACTTCACAGAATAGGAAAAGAATTACCGCGCACACCCTCTCGAACAAAAAATGCTTATCATCGCCATATTATCGTTGCCAACTCTGTGTTTTAATACAAGTGACTAATGTAGGTTTTTACAATTAATATATGGCATATAATCATCATGTAGTGTGTATTTGATTATTATCATCGTCATGTATTTATAGTTACTCATTATACAAATATGCGATAATAATAACTCTGTAACTTAATTAGCTATTTACAAACGTTAGTCATCTTTCACCGTATTAGTTTAGTGCTGCTTCCTATGATTTTAAGTTATTTATACAGTACAATAGGTATAACTCTTTATATTCAACCTCTAACTTAACAGCGCCATGTATCGTAACAAAACATTTTTTTAGATACTGGTAACCCTGTTGGTCCATTGTAACCAATATGTTGTCTCTAAACTCGTTTAATTACAATAAAGTATGCAACAATCAACAACGATGCTAATCATAGTTATCAATAATAATTAGTTAAGAAACGGTAAATGTACTATATATTATTAATAATATACCAATTGACAAAATGATGGTACAAAGTCGTCGTACAAATGAGAGCTTGAAAATGTACACAGAGTGCAGGCATATATATAACATAATGTTTATTCAGTGTCAACAAAATACGATCCGTAATGGTAATAAATAATAATGACTTACTACAATGAAACCCCCTGTTCTTACCTAAATCGCACGCACAGTCGAAAAATATTGTGATGGTAGACCGCATAAATAATGAAGGACTTGATGATCAACAAATTAGAATGACTGGATGACTCATACCAATAATTAGAGGAAACAAATTGGATATAACTGCGAATGACAACGCAATGCTTTGGTTGTATATTACACAGCACAGTAATTGTACATAAAGGAAAATCTAATTAATGATGTATCATCATCATCATCATGATCGACCTCTTTTTATTCGCCTCAGTTTGTAGTCATTTTCACAGCAATACCGTTCGGGTAAACCAAACAAGTTAATAGCTAATAACATTCTGAAGAATACATTTTAGTAAAATCCGACAGATTATCAAGAAGACAAGATGGGATAGGATTTTAAAAAGTAAATTCATTTTGAGGGCGGAAACGATGTGTTCCGTGTGTGTATGCACCGTGCATACAATTTGTTGTGTTTGTATATATTTAGTAGCTTAATTTAATTAATCAATTTGTTGACAACATGATAATGGGTTGCGATATGCTAATGGTACGTACGTATTTAGGTATCTTAATTTGTAAAGAGAAATTTGTTCAATGACTTATATATTTTATTAATCAGCTACGATCATCGGAGTAGATTTACTACTACTGCTGTTGTTAATCTCGATAGTACTGGTACTAATCCCTGAAGATGAGGAGTTGTTGGAATGACAATTGTGATTATTGTAAAGATTACGATGACTAACAGAACTATTATTACTACAACTACTGCTAGAGGTACAACTAATGATGACGTCGCTACTACTGTTGCTGCTGGTACTGGTTCGGCCACCGCAACCTTCCTCCAAAGAGCTGACAGATTCCATCTCCATGCTAGACTCGTTTTCTGAACTGCAGCTACTGCTGCTGCTGCTGGACATGCCTTTCAACTTTGACTCGAATCATAAATAATTTATTAGCAATGTGTCGTCAGCATGTAGGCTAATGAGGAAATTCATTAATTTTATATTTGACAACACTAATGAAAATTTATCAATAGTAAGTTCATTTGGTACAATGATACATACATGCATATGTATCACACTGCATGGAATATGGAATATGTTGGGGTGGAACACTCGCAGTTACTCGACTCCAAAAGAATAAAAAATGAGCAAACAAATACACCTACTGACAACCGTGAGTTAAAAAATCTCTCCTTTTATCTTTTTCTGGAAGTATGCTCTTATCACATCCCTTTTCCAACCTCAAAATTTACAGAGAAGGTGTTTTACGGGAAATGGGAAAAATATTTTAAGAAAAGGAGGCGTCTTTCCTTTGTTAGTAATGGTATTCCATTAGAATTATTAAATCTTGTAATGGTAGACAGACGTATGATGATGACGTTTATTTGAAGAGGAAACTATGCTATCACATGTCAAAGTAATAATAATAAATGTAACTCAAGACTTTTTGGTAACAAGTTCTTTTCTATCTATCTTGAATATCAGTAATTAATTTTTAATGGCATAGGATGTGGGTGTAATGAGTACATATTCCATCCTTCCTTTTGTCTATCATTCATTTCCGATCCTTAGTATTCCATTATCGTTAAAGTGACGACATGAGAGAAACTAGTTTTGAGAAAAACTCTAGCCAGAAGTATGTATAAAGTGAAGTACCGAGAAAGAAAGAGAGAGAGAGGAAGGTAAAACTTACCGATAAATTCATAGGCAGCATCAAAGTAAGGGGCTAGGTTTTCACAGAGGTTGTCTGACACAGGGATCTGCATCTTTCTAAACTCGGATTGATGCTCCGTGCTGTTTCTGTGAAGGTGATTGTTATTGTTGCTGCTGAATGGGGATGAGGAGGCTGACGATGATGTCGTGGAAGATGTTGAGAAGGGGGAGTTGGTGGTAACGGAAAGAATGTAACCGATTCCCAGTTCCCTCAAAAGCTTGGCGTTCGTTGAATCCTTGGCGTTGCCCACATACAGATAGGGAAGTACTTTCGTGGGCGGCTCATTTTCAAACCGATCTATACTGCAGTTGGGTGTCGACACAATGGAAGGCGACAATGGGGGTAGGGGAGAGCAGGGCAGGAGGAAAGAAGGTGGGTGACTGCTTGTCAGCGGCATCGTTGATCCGATTGTGAGATCCTTTTTGTTATTGTAACTGTCGCACAGTTCACGATAGAATCGTGAAAACTCTTTGATTCCACCTACAAAACAAACAAAAAATACACTCATAAATTTCACATGTCACGTTTATCAGTTTAGCAAATTAATTTACACCACCTCGTCATTTTATACTTTTAGAAACGTGCTGTTGTAATCGCCAAATTCGGGACATCAACGTCACGACTAACAAATTTCACAACTTGTTCTGCTTAATGAACAGTGATTATTCAACCAAGTGCGCAACAAACTAATTTCGTAGGCATACATTTCATCTTGTTCAAAAAACTACTGCGTACTGCTGCTACTACTACTGACACATGTTTACTTCATCTCGCAAAAAAGACCAAACAATAAAATCCTCTTCGGGTATTTTACTTTTATAACGAGCATACTGAAGGCTATAAAGCAAAAAGAAAAAATGAGACGCTTTTTTAGGATTAGAATACCGTAAAAAGCAGGAAAAAATGCCGGAGGGAAACATGTGGAAAAGTGGGCTGATGTTATTTCAGGTGAATGTCACTCTCTATATTCATAATATCTACACGGCTTAAAGGCCCATGATACGATAGAACTCATTTTCNATATTTACACGGCTTAAAGGCCCATGATACGATAGAACTCATTTTCTTTCTGCGACGTCATATTTTCTATTTCCTTTATCAAAACAGAATGCTCTCAGAAAGGTAGACATACTTTCTCTCTTTCTTCCATTTAATAGTGCTTGATACTCCTGAAGTTGTTGATGTCAAATTTTCTACGAAAACTTGACAGGCGTATGAAAACAATCATATATATTCGTTTTATGCCATAATGTAACCACCACCACCGTTAACAGGGAAGGGGTAATACGAGAACCTTGTTTAAGGTATAGTGCTTACGATGCAATTTACTGTTTCTACTTTCCATTGCAAAATTTAGCAGGAAAGCACATAAATATCTTTCAAGCGTTCCTTCCTATGGCCTATTTTCAAAAGTGAATTGCGTGTTTGTTCAAGCAAAACTGTGTGTGTATTGACAACCGACACCAGCCGCCTCTGCACATTTTTTTTTGCTGTTTATGTTTACCTTGCTGCCGTCGTCGTTGTAGCCTGTGCTGCTGAAAAATGCAAAAACTTTCTCCGTTGTTGTTGCTCTTAATTCGTCCTTTAGTACAAACACTATTTTGCTGGGGCGTAGTAAAAGCAGTAGGTGGACGTTGCCGTTTTTTACTGTAGAAAGGCATAAGTACACGTAAAACAGGACAGAGAAGAAAAAAAGACGAAATGTGTAGAAAGTAATACACGAGGCTCGTTCCAACTGCTTGATTATTAGCGAGTCAACTGGAATCTGGAATGGAAGTAACTCCCTTGCTTTTAAACAGGATGGCAGGCAATACTATTCTAAAAGTAATTGTGTTTCTCTTGTTTGTTTGTGTGTTGTTGTTTGAGCGTGGGAGGTTCCGTTAAAAGGATATAAGCCACTCATTCATTTCCCTATACACAGAGAGACTCGCATAGACATTAATGCAATCAGTCCCATCCAGAAATGAGTGGTCCCTTTCCGGCCTAGTGCTTGCTTACGTAGAAACACACTTCACTGGCTCACAACAAAAAAGTTTGTATTACAAAAATATTTACGACGAAATGTTTCCTCGGCTTGAGTTTAGTAGTGCTTTCTCTTGTAGTGGTTTCCGGAGAAAGTGAGATTCAATGAAAGAAAATTGTTCAGTAATCTGTATGTATTTTCCAGTGTTTGAATTTCGGCAACTACTCAAGAATGCAGAAAAGTGTTTGGTGTACAGGCGCTTTTCAACTTTCCACTTAAATAATGAACGCCACCACTACCTGCGCTGCGTTTTCTGACGTTTTTCTATTTAAATAGCTACAGGAAACACGTAGGAGGCTTCGGGCCGGTTTACAATCCAAGAAAATTTGTTGTACGACAGCAATTTTACCAAACTTTTGTAAGAATGTTTGATTGATGTAAGTCTAGTCGGAATTCGACGGGGAATTCTACCGGAAAACAAGAAATATTACGTTGTGTATGAACGTATTTATAGCATATAAGAATTTAGTCTATACAGCCCATATTATCGGCGTCCAAAATGAGTTTTTTTTACTTATTCCGTCAGCGGCGAGTGATTTGACAAAGTCGATGTGTAGATAAACAAAACTAATGACATTCAAATGAGCCGGAAAATCGATATGTTTCAATAAACCACAAAAGAGGACGTAGGAAAACCTTCACCAAAATTAATGAATGAAATAAAATACCCTAACCGCTAGTATGTCTAAATAGGAACAGAACTCCCTATATGGATATAAAGTTTGCAGGTTTTTTGCTAATGGTCTTCTGATATCTTCGGTGGCGTGTCTTCTAGTGGCGGAAAGGATGAGTAAAAATTACCAAGTGAGGAATACCCAGTAAACAATACTCCACGCGTGTATGTATCACCGAGAGGGTCTCTTAGAGAGAGAGAGAGAGAGCTGTTCACACGTACAGATAACTTATTATTGCAGAACTCGTCATCTGCCAACACGGCACCGTCAAGACACGTCGGATGTTTGTGAATGATACAGCGATATAGCCTAATGAATATGCACACATTTGCGCTTGCGACCTCCTTCTACTCCACAGTCCACAGTGACTACTGCAATTTCCACTATCACCACCCATTAACCAGAGTACAGTAAATGTGTGAAGTTTATTATTGTGCCGTCACGTCACTTTTGTGACACGAAATTTATTCCAGGAATCCTCCTGTCGAGGAGCCAGCAGAGGGAAAGACAGAGAGATGCTTATCAACGCTTAAGAGTTGTTTTGAACTGCTCATAACTAGACACCAGACAATACTCTTCTACAGAGATACAGATTACGTATCAATAAATACGCCGTAAAATATGGTGCATCTTGTGCTCTCGCCACCTCTTTTCAAACTACTAGCTAATCGCTGCAGACAACTTACAGGTCTTGTCTTTTTGCGTATGACTTTGACTCATCTCAGATTCAGGGAAGTACGAGTGTGTGTACGTACGTAAACATTCATCTAAACAACCCCACCGTACTCTGACACACCGCACGCTATAGGTGAAGTTAGGTACCATCATCATTATCATCGTCGTCGTCGACAATGACGGTTGTAGGGTAGCCAGTATAGTTTAGAAATAGCAGTTTATACAAGGCTCGAGTTTCATTCTTAGAAAGAGAATTTAAGAAAAATTTTCATTAGTCCCACTTCTGAATAAGTGTAATTTAGTTTATGAACATGTGTCCACTTGAGACTTTTAAATACACGGCTTATCGCCTTACTTAACAATAATAATAATTAAGACAAGGTGTATACCATTACGTACTTACTGTTCTATCTTACTCGCACGTTCTGACTTTACGACTCTACAACTCTGCTGCCTGTTATTTAGCTGTGTGGTTGGCTGTGATCCGCCAAAGTGGAAAAAAGGTACGCATATTTCATTAACAATGTCAGTCAGCATGAAAGTGTGAAGATGAAAAATGCAGTTAACGGAACGGTATGAACGTACCACAGTACATATATTATGTAGCATTATGCTATGTACCTTACTAATGCTGTTTTTCTGACAAATTGGCAGAGCGAGAGAGAGAGAGGAGTAATGTACCTATAATTTATTATCACTGTTTCTGTCTGTTTGCATGCTGGTATGGGGGGCAACAAGTACTTTTATACAAACAAATACTCTGAAGTGGATTTTCTAAAATTCTAGTAAAATATGACGATGCACAAGAATGCGTAATCTTTTTATGAAGAATTTTACGGGTTATTGCGATGACTTTTGGTACACCCAAAATATATATATACATATATATTCCAACACGGTCATGCTAAAGGTTCAGTCTAATTATTTGGCTGAAATGTACTTTTATCGAGGTTACAATAAAGAGTATCAATAATAATAAGAACGTTTTCCTAATCTCCCTTGCCTTTGCCTTTCTCGAAAT
>JAHZNE010001702.1:0-15661 GCA_027744055.1 Callyntrura sp. NNG-2020
ATATCCACCAGTGTAGCGTGCATGAAAATGCAATGCAGATGGTACATGCACATGAGTAAGTTAATATTTTTAGATGGCGCTATTTATAAGGGGAGTCGTGATACAGCTGTAATCACTTGTTTTAAATACACTCTATGTCCATCATATGCTGTAATCAGATCGCAAGTCCAATGAGGTTTGTTTTGATCATTCCATTCCAGTGTAGCTGTCGGTTTTATATTCATAACATAAATACAACTAACAATCAGTATCTGCGGCAGGATTTGTCGGGATTATATACTAATTAAGTGCACATTTTTAGTGTCGCGTTAAAAACATCCATCCAACAAGTTCATGGTATCAAGGTAGCGATCGTGTAGTTGCATCACCGGTACCGTAAAAATAGTTTCTATCGTTTGAAGGTACAAGATCACGAAAGCGAAAAATGGCCAAAACGGAGACGGATGCTAATGCTAATAATAGAACGCCTGGTAAGTTTTCTTTAAGTAACGCTCTATAAGATGGATTACAACACTTTCTCATATTTTTGTGCAATACTTACTGATGGGCAACGCCAGAATGTTTCGTTAAATGGATTATTAATCTTGTCATATATGTTCTCTGCTTAGACTGGCGTCTTAAAATGTCACAATTATACGAGGATGCTGTACAAACTGGCAACGAGGACCGACGACCTTGCGCTGGTCTTAGGGATGAGTTAAAAATTTGCTTATTGGAAAGTGATTGCGTGAAGCGGGTAAGACAGTTGGAGTTGGATTATTTATGTTCTAGGCTAATTAGCAATGCTAAGTTATTTAGTAAATCAAGAAGGGTTTGTTTTGTCTGGGCCCGGCCGAACGTTGTCTTATGTTTGTCAATTTAACAATGAGGTTTATATATAAGCATGTTCATGTAGTTCACGTAGTATGTAGTATGTGAATGTTACATGTGAGCTTGTAATTTTTCTTCAGACTTTTTCATAAACAGTTGCGGTCATCATACTCGCCATATCTGTATTAGTCTGAAAACATGCATTTTATCTAGATTAAAAAAACCGGTAGTTATACAATGTTACCAGCCATGTATGACAGGGTACTAGCGCCAGCTCCTATTCCGAGAGACCTCCGTTTGTCGTAGACAACATACATTATTAGGCAACCCAGTTAGGTTCGGTAACATGACGAGGAAATAAACAGTTGGTGGTTCTTGCTTTCATACAGGATAAAAAGACGCCAAGAGAGTNATGACGAGGAAATAAACAGTTGGTGGTTCTTGCTTTCATAAATCTAAAATTCAACCAATTACAATTATTACAATTCTCGTACCGAGTGAGCCATTCATCTGTGGTCAATGACAAACTTGTTTTGTATTTCCAGTTAGATAATCGACAGAGATTTAGGGGAAGAAAAGGATATTAAATTTTTTCAGAGTGAAATGAAGATTTCGTAGTCGGAAGTCTTTATATTTATTACCATTCATTCAACGGCCACTAATTATGTAAATACGCTATTCAAGACAGATGTATGTGTAAATACCATGTATTGCTATCAAAACCATCGTTAATCGTCAATACCAAGCTTTTGCGTTTAATTATAATATTTTGTCTAAAATAAATATTAAATTGTGTACAAGTACATATTAGTATTTAATAGTAAATGAAGAATAAACTTGATTTTGTACACAATCGCAGGTAATGATATGCCTAAAATAAATAAACTTTTTTCTCTGTACATAAAAACTCAGGTTATTACTCTACTAATATGTAGCACAATTTTCATCGTGTAAGTTCTTGCACTCCCGTGCAATTTTAAATGCCTCGTACCGTACCATCCTACTTTTTCTTTACATCTACGATGATGTGCTCATCCGACTGAACTGGAAATATATCGGAGTTTTGGAGGTAGCCTTCTTCTAATGATTCAACTGCTTCCATACCAGCTCGTTTCTCAAACAGTCCTGTATTGTTAAAACTCAGAAAGTCCGTTTCTACCGGGGATGGAGGTCGACATTCTAAATACGGATTGCCTAAAACAACGTGCAATTTTAATTATTATTACTGTTTCCTTTTTATATGCAAAAGTATCGAAGGCTGACTTACCGTGGTACTTATCAATACATCTACAAGCAGGCTCCCGCCGCGTCTCCTTTTGTTTATGGTAGTATACTGTATTTGCATAGCAGGTAGCATGCTTCCCACACGGGTTGTTTATGCAAACTACTGCGTCAGGAATCAGAGGAGGAGCCGGCGTTGTAGACGTCGTGATTACTCGTGACGTTGTTGGCCGCGTCGTTTTTCTTGTAGTTGGCCAACGTTGAGTGGGAAGCGAAGGAATTTTAAACTTGGAAGGTCTTGGCGTTGCTGTGGGTCTGGTGGGTCGCTGTGTTGTTGGACGTGTGAATCCGCTTTCTTGATACACCAATTTGTTTGAGTGTAAGTCGTAAACAATTTGCCCCGACACCGGTTTTGGAGTTGTTGATCTTCTTAATCCAAGTTCAGAATACTTTATTATAGACTCGGAAGGGTTTATTACAGGTTTGTATTTAACTACAGCTGCACCTGGATTCAAAAAATTGATGAAAGGAAGATAAGTTGTCGCGTATTCTCGATGAAGCAATGGACGTTGGGTTGTCGGTGTGGTTGTGGGAGGTTGCGTGGAAAAAAGCTGATGCAGTAGTATTGGGGAACTCCCTCCAGTTACCGAATGTGGGTCAAAATGATACTGGTGGTCGGGTTCCTCTTTTTCCTCTTGGGACTCAGCTTCTCCTCCCTTTTCCTGCTCTTGGTCTTCTTCCTCTTCGTCTCCTTCCCCTTCCTCCTCCGTTTCATCACTTGCACTAGCACTTGTACTGGCACTACCACTCCCACTTACACTACTCGCCGTCGGTCTTGATGTCGTTTGTTTCGTTTTTACCAAATCTTCAGCAAACAGAACATAAACAGGTCTGTAGGTCGAAGCTGGATTACTTCCGGAAGAACCTGGAGACACCACCACGCTGTCATCATGATCCTCTGCTGAAGGGCGTTTCCAAATTGACACCGCATTTTGCGCTTCTGAACTTAACTTTTGTTGAGCACTGCTTCCCCCATAAGAAACTGATAAGGGGGGTGTTGGTGTTGGTTTCGGTCTTTTCCGCTTTTCATTGTGTCCACCTAAAACGGTTGGTGGCCGAGTACTCAAATGAAATCTATTTGGGTGACCCAATTTGAAGGAATTGAACAGCCATTCTAAGTCTTCCTCGCTGGAATGCTTTATTTTTTGAAGCGTTTCCGCATCCGAAATTTTTGGCACGAGCGTGAAATGAAGCAATTCAAAGGCTCGGTTATGAGCTGCCGTACACACGTAGGTACCAGGAATGTCGTGTCTAGGGTAAAATCCACTTATCGGGTGATACAGCATTGTCTCATTGTCTACGTTTACCAGTTGACCCTGTTGACACAAAATATGAGTTATTCACTAGACTGGTCACATCTGATTATATACGATTTTTAAGACGGCATACGTTTTGAAACTTTTGTAGGGAAACTGCCACTTTGGGATTTGTTACTCCACATGGAATTCGAGCCGGTGATTTTCTCAAGTCGTACAAAATTGTTCCTCCTCGTTTCCTTATAAATAGGGTTTTTCCTGTAAACATGAAACTATGTTTTATAAAAAAGAAAGAAATAAAGAAAGAACGTCGGCTCAGGAAATTACGGAAAAGACATGCTTATCTGAAGAATACCAGGAACAAAAAGATGATAGAAAGCGGATAGAGTTTTAAACTTCATCCCAGTTTCCGGCGATGCCGTCATGCAATTATATCGTCCTGTGTCGCTTTGTTTCACCCCACGCGGACCGATTACCATTGTAGCCACGTATCGCTTTGCCCCATTCACGTCGTCCAGAGGAAGTACTTGACCTTGAGGACCAAGATTTTCTATTGTAGTGTTGGACGTGTACGACGGATCCTGTAAATTAATGTGGATATTACAAATGAGCATTCCCCCTTATTTAAACACAGAAAGAGTGAAAATCATACTTCCTTACCGCATCTCCAGAATACACCCATTCGGAGGGATACCACGCAGTGCATGTCAAAATTATCCTGCTATTTAACTTTATATTTTCCCCCACGATCAAATCCGGTTTAATATCTCCCAACTTTGACCGTACCACCGAAAGTTGGCCGCGACTCGAAATAAATTCGTATTCCTGGAACACTTGGGTTTTTACTGAGTCCCACAACGGGGAAAATGCCGTCACCTCACAGATTTCTCGACTCCACGATGACAACACCAGTATTGCTGCCAACAGGCCTTTAAAACTTTTACAGGTACCATCACTGTATCCACTTGTTATTACACCACAAGTCCGCATGCTTGCCAAAATTGTTTTACTGTTATTTCCTGAAAAATTCTTATTTCTAGGAGAACTAGGCCCAGCACCTACTTCATCTCCTTGCACACTCATCGCTTATCCTCCTTCCTTTTGTTTCATACCCAATGAGCAGAAAATTGTTACAGAAAACGCACCCTTTTTATTATTATTTTATTCCTTTCACCTTGAAGCCAGGTCGTGGCCTTGTATTATTAAACTGTTTGTAAGCGTCATTTTTTCAACACTGCGCCATTTTGAGGTCTTTTACAAGTGTGTCGGTAACACTTTTCGTTTGTTTTTGAGCAGTTCGCCGCTGCGATTGAGCCAAAAACCTTTCATCACGAAAAAATTTATGATGAAATGTTTAGTAGGTACAATTTGGGAAAATTACTGGTTGCTTCGCACTTCTCTCCTATATAACTTGTTTGATAAGAGCCGTTAACACTTTTTATTGTTTCGATTTATCTGAAAGTTCTGCCAGATAAAATGGACGGTTCGCTGCGGCACTTGATTACAAACTGCCCAACTTCTCGTCTTGAAAAGTAGACACTACGAAAAAAAAGCGTTCTGATCTACAAAAAGGCGTCCGTCACTAATAATCTGCCAAGGAAAATACGCAAGCACAACAAGGGATTATATTTTTCCTTATCATTAATATTACACACATGATGCATATAAAAATGCTAATTGCAGCAAATGCTCTATGCTCACCTGAGAGAAAACTTAAAGACTTTCAACTTCAGAGCAGTATGTGTGTAAATGTTCACCGTTGGTGCCTTAAGGATATATAGGGATACTGGGATGATGCCTTGAAGGTAAAGATTCGCAAATATTTCACCAGATCACAATCGTTTGAACAGAATGAGCAAACGCTGAATAAATATTCATGCTGAATATTATTTATGCTGAAGGAGTACCACCACTCGGGGTTACGACGATGATGACTACCGCCTCAACAAAAAGACACTCACTTTTGCCTGCAACAATGAAATAATAACTTTTTTTCAGAGAGAAATGAGAAAAAAGGAGAAGGAAAATATATAATGAAACAATGCTGATATGGGGAGACGATAAAAAAGCGAAGCAATTTAATAATAGTGTGTAAACGCTGCTCTGCTGTTGTACAAGTAACAGAAAAAGGGGATGAATGCGCAACGATGGGATTTTTAAAGGTATTAAGTGACGACCGTGTTGTTTGTATGAAGTGACAGCTTTGAACGCTTATTCAGCAGGAGAAGCAGCGTTAGAGCGTCCGTCCATATCCGTTTAAAAAAAACTCAATGCTGCTTACAGGGAATAAAAAGCTGGTTCACTTCCTTTAATGTTGGCGACTTGGCGGGGCTTGTGGTGGTGAGTAGTTGTAGTCGTCGTGAGTATCGAGCTGATGATGATGCTGATGATGGGGCTTACATGATCATGTCGGCAGCGGACATACCTTTGTGGTAGCGCTCATCATCGAAGTTGGAAAAAATGCATAAATGAGTATCGTTACTCGTTGTAAGTGTTGCTAATGCTTGTTTTCAGCAGCAACTAGCGTTAGACTTGCAGTTATCTAGTTGTCTGTTGACATTGACATTTTGCGAGTAATTATGGGATAGGTACTCTCGGTCAGAAAATTTAAGCAAAGAATCTTTTTGCGACAGAGAAAGCTGATAAAATATATATGTGTACTAATGCGAGCAGAACGGAATCAAATCGTAAAACAATAAACCGTAGTGCTCTGAATAATTGCCCGTGTACAATAGCCAGTTGGAATCTGACTCTGACTTTTCAACGCAATCAACTTTCAAGCCCGAGACTGCCACAATAGTTGGCACTTGCAAAAAATGCATTTTTATAAAGAATCGCTTTTAATAAGATACTTTACGGTTCCTTATTAGAAGCAATATAAGCTTCCGTTAAAGACTTTTGCTTATCTTGAAACTGCAAAGTTGTTTATGTGTGACAGTATTGATTACCGCTCTACTACTGTATAATTATACTCTATCTACTTCACTACTGCTGGCTGGGTACCCAAGGAAAATGGTAAAAAAATGGCTCACAGTAAAACCATCTTAATTCGCACTCTCACGTCCATTCATTTTTAAGTACACAGTCGTTCATCGTATTATACCAAGAATAAAATTTATTATATATGCCATTTATTTTGTTTTTTCCCACACCGTCCCTTCGATGAATATTGTCGCCATTATAGTCTCTGCTGCCCTGTGCAAAATGAGAGGCTCCCTTTTGTAACAATTGGGAAGGGAGAGAGAGTCACTTTACCTTGCAAATTTGCAACAAACTGCATAAATAGCAGCATTGATGAGACTTATGGCTTATTACTTATTACTTATTAGTGATAAGTGATAATACTGCGCATTGTAACGGAAAAAATAAACTCCACGATCATGTCTCTCTGTTTTCTCTTATTGTGTTCAAAGAGCACACGACCACAATAGTAATGGATGACTATATAGGTAAGAATAATTTGAGTGAGCCTGTGACAGACAGAAGCCGGACGGACTCAGTAGCCATTCATGTTGAGATTTCATTGTACTTTTTTTTCTACAGAAAAATTAATTGAAAGTTTTATCCGTTTTGTTTCTTATCTTAGCAGTAGGTGGTTGTAAGCTATATAATAATAGAAGATAGAGAGTACCCTCGTGTAATTTCCCACTTTGTCAACCTGTGCCATATTGGGATTGCATCTTCTATTTCTATCGCAGTTTTTCGTCATCACTGATGTGTAGTAAGAAGTAGCTTAACACGAGATAGGGGATGCGTTAGGGTGTGGAAAATGAAAGTAAACTTGAAACTGACGTCGTTTGGCTATCGACAAGAATATGAACACGAGACAGCACCGCGCCATTACAAGGACGTGTGTGTGTCTGTGTGCAGCATGCAGGAAGAAACGACAACACAATAAGTCACACAAAAAAGTTTTTTTTATTATTAATGGGCTTCTTATAATCCCTTTTTTCGCAAATTACAGTCATCGTCAACATCGTAAAAGTGGTATTTATGGCGATACACACGTGACCAGCACCAACAATAAATAATTTTCCCTTTCTTCCTATAAAAACGTTAATTAAGAGCCAACCGGAAACTGGTGTTTGTCATGAGTCATATTTAAATTTAAATTAAACGCTAAAAAAATGTAAAAGGCACAGCCCTGATGATTAACAGACATATCCTCTCTTGTCTCTTGTTTATTCAAAAGTCTTCAAATGACCTAAACAAAGCCATCCTCTCTGCCAATGCCCCTTTAACGGGTACACACGACCCATCTGGATTTCTAATTGTACCAATGTTACAAATGCACTTGGGTTTGTGATCCTCCCCGGCATTGCACCCGGCATGATCCCCGCATTGAATTTTGTTTATTCTGCATGGATCCAAACAGCGGCCGTTGACACACTCTTTGGTAGACGGGCACTGGCTGGAGTTGCGGCATTGAAGGCCCTGCTCACAACCGGCTCCTTTGAGATCGTAAGGGTCCCCGAAATAACCGGGCATGCAAACACAGTATGTTTTCGAGTCGTGAAACATTCGACATTCCGCGTTTTTACCACAATTTTCTTCCACCTTCTTTTCCTCACAGGTCTGCAAAGGACTGGGCGGAAGGTGATTAGGCATCCAGGATTTCTGCAATTTCATGTCATAAACCGTTAAATATCAATGCTAAAACCTTGTTCATTGCCCTACCCTTTTTATTGCGTTGTCTACCTCTTTGCAGTGAACTTGGGGATCCCCATGGGGTAAATCCTTAGGACAGTAGCAAACCGGTTTGTGATCCTCCACCTTACAAAATGCATCCCTGCCACAGGTCTTGAAAAACAATTGTAATCCTGGCTCGCAAGGATCCACACAGCGACCACTGGTAGCATAGCAAGTGTATTCACTGGGACAGTCCGAATCACTGGTACATTCCAGTTCACAGCCAATATCCGGATTACCCTTGAAGGGCTTCATGCACATGCAACTTTCACTCCCATTGACCACAACACAGTACGCGTTATGACCACACGAAATGGTTGTGTTCGCGCCGTCGCAATACTCAGGCTCAGCAACGTCATTTCCAACGGATGAAGTGGAATTTGAAGACTCATCATCTGTGTGCATTTTCATCAAGAAATCAGATACCCAGTAGAAAAGAGAGAAAGTACAAGTGTAAGTGTGTCTCATATGTTTATTCAGAAGGAAGCGATATTTACAATAGGTAGTGTAGAGAAAATACAGAAATAAATATAAATAATATCCCATGGAAAGCCTTTTAAAGAGTAATATAGTCGTATTCAGAAAATTCAGGATCGGAAAGTCTATTCAGCATGGTCATACCCATCAGCATCGCGTGGCATTCAATACTGGCCAGGCCGGTGTACCCCACGGGACAGCTACAGAGGGACTTTCCATCCGCTGATAAAATTGCAATGGCGTTCGTTCCGCATTTCTTGGTGGGTTTCTTGTCCCCGATGGGGGCAGAAGATGTATCCGGGACTGAGGTGGTGACTGTCGTCGGTGGAGTGGACAACCCGGGAGTGGTGGTAATAAGGTCGGATTCTTCGATCAAATCACGTTGAATGTCCTCATGTGTAACGGCAACTTTGGTGAGAAGTCCTTTTTGCTCTTCTACAGGATAGCACTCCATGTCTGCATTTCCTGTTTTTCCCGGGGGGCACTGGCACAAGGCCACTTCAGACGTTACATTCAAATCTTTATTGGTCACCGTTCTGGTGTTGCATTCCGCGTTGGCGCCGCAAGGGAACGGTACGCAAGGAGAAATAGGTTTCTCTTCCTCTGCTGGATTTTCTGCGTTAGGGAGTGTTGTAGCCTTGCTGGTATCCCTTTCGTATATTGCAGAACAGTCTCTTCCATAAAAGCCTATAGGACACCTATTTTGGTATCGCGCACACACCGGCCTTCGGTTGATTACTCGACATTGTGTGTTGGGAATGTCGTTGCAGGCCCCATCACATGGATTTCTACAGTTGTACTGGTGACAGACTTGGTTTTGTGCGCAGTGATAATCTACCTCACATTCGGCTCGGCAATGAGGCGGCGTCCCGATAAAACCTTGAGCACAGGAGCAGCTAGCGTAATTATTTCTATTGATACAGACGCTATGAGGTCCGCATGGATTGGGATTGCAGGGATCGTTTTGTCGGCGGTAGCAGCGATAGTAGGGATCTCCTTGATAACCCGGGGCGCAGGAGCATTTCGCAATGCCGTTATGGTTTTCGCAGCGCGTGTTCGTACCGCAAGGGAAGGGATTACAGGGATCCTCCTTCATTATTGGATCAGGTCGATGCTGGGAGGACGCAGAGCAGCCTACATAGGGATCGCCCACATAGCCAGAGAAGCACTGGCAGTTAGCCAAGTGATTGACGACACGGCAGGAAGTATTTTGACCACATCGACCCGCACACGGGGAACCGCAATGACCACTACCGAGACAAGCTTCTGATGCTCCGCAATCCTCGTCACGCCGGCAGGGTTGACGATCGGCATGCTCTGTTGATGCTGTAGAGGAGAATGGTTTGTAGAGAAAGAACAATGGAGCAATAAAACATGACAAGAGTAATTATATCTCCTTATTATTTTTGCAGCCAAAACAGACGCGATTTGGTATTACGAAGAAAAATATAATTTGAAAACGACGAGATGTGCTTACTTTGTCCTTCAGGAACGACTTCATACTGAATTGCTTGATAAACTCCATTTCGACCTGCGGTACAAACGTACGTTCCACTGGGGTCGAAGTATCGATTGTTCGTTTTAACTTGGAATCCGGAAGTGGGCTCAAAAGAAATGGAGTCATTTAGAGGACATTGGACCAAACCATTAACTACCTTTTGTAGAGACACCACAGCATTAGGGTGCGTTACACTACACGGGATTCTCACCGATGGGTCTGACCTTTTGAAATAAACCATTTCCCCATCCCGTCGTATAAACAATTTCCCATCGGAAACAAAGAGAAAATAGTGTACTGCCTTGGTGGGATCTTGCAAACTTCTGCAGGTGTACTTGCCCGTATCGTAGTGTCCCAGTGGTCGGCCATATCCTAAGAACAAATGAGCTTCAAACCAATTCTTTGGTCTGGTGGGATTTTCAGGCGTTCGTTGATTGTCCGACTGACTCGTGTTTGTGGTGTACTCTGGCATCTGAAAGGGCAAACATAATTTTGAAAGGTTTAAATGTCAACATTACCTGGTGAAGCTGCTACACATAATTTTCTCGCGTTACCCCATCTCCCGTGTAAATGAACTGTATGGGGTAGCTGGCGTCACACTCCAGCTTAATCTTATTATCCAACGTGATTTCCTCCCCTTCGCCTACTATTATCTGGGACCTGTGCGGCTTTTGGAGTACTATTTCTTCTGCAGTGGGATTATCCGAATTTGCCGGGATCACTACGACTCTGGGCACAGGTAACTCCACGTTCCGTGTTGAGTATCCGGCAGAGGGGGAATACCAATTAAAGAGTAATATCAACAGATACCCTCCGCCACTTCTAAATTTCTGACTTGTTCCCATTTTTTCTTACGAATTTTCTTAAAAAAAACTAATTTGTTCGTGTTGCGGTAAACTGCTTCTCTACCACCGGGCAGCAGCAGAGACAAAGAGGAGCAAGAGCTACTAACTAGACCTTCTCAGAGGTTGAAACCGCAGAACTATTACAGTTCAGCGGATAAAAGTCGACTGACGATGACCATCCCATTAAAAGAGTAAAAATGGTACCGAAACTTACGAAACAACCGTTGTCTCTCTTTCTATTCGTACCCCCACTACTTATACCACCACCGCTTAATACTCTATAAACTACTCTGGAGTATAGCAACCGGATTGAATAAAAACATCAAGTCATTCATACACAATTTTCCCCCACAGTATAGTATAACCTGTGTGTAGAGGAGACGACGACGACGACGATGTAGAAAGCCACTCTTCTTCTTATTATTACCTGACATGTAGGCAAAACAATGACCGATCCAAACGAACCAAACTTATCACTTTTATCGTTGTAAGTATTTATACCGAGAGAGGACGAGATTTAGTTAATATTTCATTTCCCTACATTTTATTCAATGTCAGGCGGCAGCAGCAGCTTCATCATCATCATCAACCCAGGAGCCTAGAATAAATTTTTATACCGGGCATGTTTATTTACATTTTGCGGTGGCGAGTAACACGCAAAAAATGCATTACGCCAACCATTGTTGTCTTTACAAGCGTAGGTACGCATGTCATGTTATGATGTAAGTATACCTTTCATACATGTTATGCAATACAATACTAACAATAAACGTCGTATGAGTGTGTGTGTGTGTGTGTGTGTGTTTCTGCCCACAACAACAACAATAGAACACCAGAAACGGGTAAAATACTACACCAGTTAATCTGCACAATGGACTTTCTTACAGTTTTCATTTTGCAACGACGCCACCATCATCATCATCATCATTGTTAAATATATAAACAACGGTGAGAACTTGATATGTACTCGGCGGATGAATGGACTCCGTCTCTGGCTTAACCATATCTCGTAAGCGTATCTCTCGCGATTTGGCAAACATAATAATAATATAGTTGATTGTTGGCCATTATTATTGTTGTGGTGGCTGTTTGAGTGGTTTATACATGAAGACATTAGGATTATTATTACTTTTTTTCTGCATACTATTTTGCTTCACCTGCGGCACAGGGTACTAACTCATCGGGTTCGACTGCCACTTATAACCGTTTTTTGCCACATTTAGAAAGACACACATAGACACAACAGTTATAGTTTGAGAAAGGAGATAAGTATGTAATTGCTGCCTGATAATAGGCAGAGGTGTGTGTGTGTGCATCGTGAAATCAGGATGGTGTGTGTAATGAAACGGAGAGCAGAGCCGAGACCTGAAAGGGGAGGGGAGGAGGAGAGCGTGTAATGATGATGGCAGAAAAATACGATAAATAACCAGAAAAAAGGGAGGACGGTCGCGGTAATGATGGTGCGGTGCTTTCCTGGTGCTGCGCTGCTCCTGTGTGCGCTCGCAGTGGTAATGTGGCTTCTGTGACTTTTTTGTGTCCTGTCAAACTGGTTCTCTCACTGCTGTCGTTTCTTCGGCTGTTGGTGTTTTAACGAAAAAAGCTTTTCGCCGTAGAGAGTAGGGAGAGAGAAGTCGTAAATTAAGGAATTACATATAGGGAAAAAATTAAATGATATAGACAAGTTGACTTTGTATAAGTGTACGTGTGTTGCTTCCTGGATCTTAAAATATATTTATTTTTTTTCATTTTTCTCGGTGGTTGTCGTGCTGCAATTCAAATAAGTTATACACATGTCATGCTGCTGACTTCCCTGTCCTGAGTGAACGGGTGTTAGACTGAGGAAGGTTTTCAAGAGGAAAAAAAGTGTTTGATGAAGAGCAAAAACATTGTTTGTGGTGATCATTTGGTGGTAGGTGAATGTTTGCAGTAGTAACGTTGAGAAAGAAGAGGAAAAGCAAAGTGACGCTTGAACGCTTGTCGTTATCGTCTTGCTTCAAAGTTGTCGATTTCTTCAAGATAGGTACGTAGAAACTTAAGGTTAAAGTTTTGGCTTTGAACTGAGAGGGGCAGTCAGAATATCAAAAGGGCAATAGTGGGCTGCCTAAATTCTACTTTTCAGCTTTTCAGAGGGCTACAAACGAACTACCAACAGAAAAATGCGTGAAAGGTCGGGTATGTCAAATTTCAAAGGAAATTTATGAAGGTTATTGTTATTACCGTATTTAGGAATTCGTGAATACAGAATCGGACCTGGTACATGTGGCACAGGATACACTCACTCTCATGGTTCTTTTTTCTCCAATTTAGAAAATCTAATCAAACTGCAAATTAGCAGGTAATTTACTCAGGTAAGCAAAACAACAGAAACTATCATAACAATCCGAACTACCTCGCGTGTCTATTGTGGTGACATCTGGTTTGTTGTGCGGTGAGTGAAATGATCGATTTTCAAAACGATTTAGAAGGAACGTCTTAGAGGCTATATGATCGTCATTTTGTTGAAATGATAATTACTTGGCTTGAACAGTAAAATATCAAGATATGTACAAATGTACACTACATCTTTGATAACATATGTCAATGATTTTAATTAACTAATAATTACAATTTAAAATTAAAAGTGAGCTAGCGTAAACAGCACATAACACATCATATCGCCGCACTTAATTGTAGTCTTCGTTTGTTACTATTGCATATTTCGTTTTAGTAATTACAGGGGTTCAAAATACCGGCTTTGCAAAAATTACCATTAAGCAAGACACGTGAAGTACCTGGTAGATGAGCATTTCAAAGTGAATTCCAAATAGACCCAGTAAAGTATAGAGAGCTCCCAAATAGTTTTGACTTGCTGTTTTGTGGTGTATGCAAAGGGCGTTTCACATGACTGGTGCCTGACTCAACCATCAATTTGATGTAACAAAGTTTAATTTATATATTTAAACTAGAATCCTTTCGAATTACTATTTAGCAAGTGAAGTGAAAATTACACATTTTATTTGGCACGTTTATCATTTCAAATATTTATTTTTTAGCCGTCTATTATCGAGAATCAAAAGATAATCGCGAAGTAATAAATTGTTAAATTCATTCTTTTGAAAAAGTATTATCAATACTGACCTTCGAGGTTTATGTATATTATTATTATTATGATTGCATCATCATATCATAAATGATTTTGGTTTTGTAAATAATTATTGTAAAGTGTAAATATTTATATCTACTTACATGCATGGTCATCAAAGGGTTGTTTTTTAACGTATTTGTACCATCCAACTACACAATATATTTTACCTGTCTACTATATGAAGACGTTACATCTCTCATTCTCTGTACAAAATCCAATCTAACGTCTATAATGGCTTCATCAAAGCAGATAACGTATCGACATAAAGTGTAAAACCACAACACTTAAAGTACAAAAGGAAATAAGCCAAGCTGATAACCTAAACTAGTGAACCAAGTCAGCATACACCTTGCTAAACGTGTATTACGACCAAAATATCAAAAAGCGCTAATATCTACTAGTATACAACGGTTTATATACACAAGAATAATCATAAAATTACGAGAAACTTGAAAAAATATACAGTAGACAAGCACAAAATAATTACATAATAATATCATATACACGGTAAGTGCAACTGTACAAATTGTCGTTTGTCCATAATACCTATTTACAATTAAATAGTTGAAATAGTTTACCATTCTCAGAGAAAATTATTATTGTCAAAATGATCTTTATGAGGGTGATTTCGATGAGGGTTGTTGTGATGCCGCTGCCGCTCTGTTGTTCCGTCGTGGTCGGTCTCTGATTTCAAATTGACAGTAGCAATACTACTCTCATCCACACATTTGCCCTGAACGCAAACCTGGTTGAAAAGGCAGTGCTGCTCCTTGGCACAGCGTAGCTTGCAATGGGGTGGTTGACCCATAGCGTCGTAATCACATCTACAAAAAGCTTGCCCTTTATACCCTACACAGAGACTATGGGGTCCACAGGGATTACTACGCTTGGTACAGGGATTTGTGGGAATTACTACAGAAGTGCCATCGGAGGAGGAGGAAGACGGGATTTCGAGATCATCAGAAAATATTTTATTGCTGTCGCTGTCAACATTGCTACTATTTACACCGATACCGCTACTGCTAACATTACTATTGCTACTAGTATTATTATTTTGTTTAGAAGAGCACCCCTCAATACTGTACGGGTCCCCTTCGCTCCCCTGCATGCACATGCACTCGGTGAAGTAACCGTTGTTATCGGGATGACTGTCCAGGATACGTTGGATTTGAGTGAGGAGGGCCCTCTCGAAGGCGTCTTTTTCGCTGTGCAAGCTTTCCATGGAGAAGGCCTTCCTCCTCAACTGACTCATCTCAGCAGGGGGGATTCTTCGGCAGACTGTATGAGGTCCGCAAGAGACAGCACATGGATGGGTTTGTGGTAAAACTTGTTGTTGATTACCTTGGGGCTCTGGTTGATGCGTGGTGGGAACTTGTTGCTGCCTAATACACTGGATCCGAGAGTCCCCTTCGAAACCTGGAGGACAGCGACATTGGACGTGATGATTAGCGACGAAACAACTGGCGGAGTCACTACACGCCCAAGAACATGGGTTTAAGCATTTTTGATTTTGTGTGTAGCACACCAAATTTTCTGGACAGTCCAGGTCAGAAGTGCATGCAAGAAAGTGGTTTGGGGGGTTTGGAAAGGAGAAGGGAATTTGGTGTGCTAACGTGACAGAAGAGTGCGAGGATGTTGTTGATTCGACTGATACCTGATGGTTTTGCTGCGATGAGAATGA
>JAHZNE010001703.1:0-29375 GCA_027744055.1 Callyntrura sp. NNG-2020
CAAAAGACTCCATTTTAAGTCAAGCATGAATTTACACGATAGAGCAAAGATGAAGAAGGAGCGACCCAGAGAGACTTTTTAAAACAAAAATTATACAATTCCTCCCTTCTCCTTGCAATCTTACAATTTTTACAAAAAAATGTACATATCTACCAAATTTCTTTGTACATTCTAGTAAATCATTTACATCTAACCTCCCAAAACACTACTGTAGTTTCAAATTATGTCGAGCAGTGACTGGTCCTTTCAGAAATGTTTTTGCGACAAGTATACTTTCACATACGCTGCTCGATGCTGTCATCTAGATGTTGTGAATGGAGAGAAAGGGAGCTAGGGAAAATCTGTACTAAGATATTTTTTCTGTTAACTACCCACAAAAAACTCGACTTTTCATTGTACGTTGCCGCATTTTATTTTTACGACTTTTAGACAAGAGAAATAGCTAGAAAACCGTACCTACGCACAGCATGCAGGAGAATGAGAATACACGATTAAAAATTTGGCGCATACACACACACACACACACACACAAGTTGTGTTTGTATTTGAGTATAAACACCCTACCATGTACAATTGTACACTATGCAAAGGCGAATTACTACCACTGTGGACGACGATACAATCTCGGAAGCGAAACCAAATATTCTCTGTTGTTATCACAATTTTCTCCATTGTGTTTTTAGTACAAGTAGTGGTAGTAGTCATCATAAAAGCAATAGTAGTGTGGGACAGCAGGAAATCAAAGATTGTGTTTCACTTGAGACCCATATAGGCAATTCCATTTTTATTCATTGGTCTAGTGTGTGTACGCGATACGAAACAAGGAATGTGAAATGTTCCTAGCGTCTTGTGTGTTTCTTTTTGCACGTAACTCGATTCATTTGATACGCCTGGTGTGTGTCCCACTGCAACAACAGATAGCCAATCTTTCACCGTCACTTTTCCCATTCTGATGAAAAACTGGCAGTACTTTGACAGCATTGAAATTACTGCCACTGCTGCAACTACAACTATACTCTTACTACTCCCACTGTATTTTGAGAGACGGGAGAAATTCTTCATAGTTCCCTGTAACTCCTTTAAGTCGTAAAGTACAAGTCAACAAGAAGACGAACCAATTTTCAGAATCAAGAAAAATCCTACAGCTTATTTTTCTTCTACTTGTCAAAGTATAACTTTTTGTAGTATCGCCCATCCAAAGAGAGAAATTTGGGAGAGAGCGAAAAAGTCGTAAAATTCCCTTACGCCACCCACGAGAGAGAGATAGAACGAGAGAGAGTGAGAGGAAACCATGTTTCAAACATAAACATTTGGAGGAACGGGTACAAGTAACTATCATAGACGGACCTCGTTCGAATCTATATAGGATGACGAAATACCACAGGCTTTTCATATAACAATTCAATGTAGTTATGAAAAGCAGCAGAGAGTAGTAGTAGTAGTATTAGAAAATTCAGGACTTTTAATACAATCCTCCTCTGGAACCCAAAAACAGGGAAGAAAGTACGACCACATCTTTTTTACTGCGACACATTGAGCAACGACTGTTCTTTTAAAAAGATAAAAGATTTAAGCCGAAAGTGAAGTCTTTTTTTCCCTTAAATCTGAAAAGAACGCGCAGTAGCCCATGACAGTCTGCTTGTGTACTGCTATTTAAAGCTGCGGCAAAATGTTCAGGAAATGGCACACAAAAAATTCCCTAGTACAATATGGACAACACGAATAGCAGGGAGAAATTGAAAGGAAGTGTTCATTGGGAATTCACAGAGAATTTTCATTTTCCATCCAGTTTTTTCCAAGTTTTAAAACGGAAAGAGAAAAAAAGAAAAAATGAGGGTAAAGAAATCAACTGAATTATATCAAGAAATTTGGGAGACATTGTTATTATATTTTTATGCTGGGGTATCGTACATTTTATATCTTAATGTAAATATATACCTACCTCTCTTCACTACCACTTTATGAAAAAACTTTTCCCTGTTATGCATAAACGTATTCTCAGAGAGAGTAGTAGTAATGGTAGTAGTAGTAGTATTTATATGGGTATTCCTGTTAGCAAAGCTGAGGAAAATCTTTAGTTTTTTTGTAGGAATAATAATATATACCAGCGACCTAACGCGAAGGACGGGTTGTGCAACTTGGGAGCATTCTCAAGTTGTTTAAGTCTTTCCACTGTCGCAATACACGAATGCGTATGTATATCACGTTAGAATGAATGAGTTTTAGTCTCTTTTCACCGTTAACTTCTTTCTCTCCATATCTCATTCGCCTTGTCTGATTCATCCTCTATATTCTATGACGATGATGATGGCATGTCTCATATACTGCCAAAAAACTGAATTTTCATCTTCTTTCTTCTCTTTTCTCCCTTCCCCTTCTTCTACTCCTCCTTTCAGTGGTATCTCACCACTGCCACCAACAGTGCTTTGGTTTTTCACCAGACTCACTCAGTCACAGAGCTTAGTTGAAGCAAGACAAACAAACGAGATAGAGAGAAAGAGAGAGAGAGAGAGAGAGAGAAAGAGGAAAGACAGTAGCACCACTTCATTTTCTCTATTTTGTAGAAATAGCATTTTTAGTTTCCCAGTAGATTTGAGGAAACCAGCAACTGAGCTAAGATGATGATGATGATGATACGACACATATTACAAGAGTTCATATTGTATTTGTTACATCTTCATCTATGTTGTATTGTCGACGACTCGTTTTTTTCTCTCTCTCTCGCTCTCTGTTTTTCTCACTGCTGAAGCTTGTATGGTTGTGATGTGCTCTAATGCACGTCTGTCAGACAGTCTGCTGGGAAATGTTGTGAAATTTACTCGTTTAAAGGTTGGTTTGTGATAATATGGAGCATGGACATGACTAAAATAACTTTGATAACGTATACTTCATTTACTACGACCATGTTCGCCTAAATTATCAAGGATTTGGTAACGGTAATCTACGTTAGAGAGACCTTGCCGTGGTAAGACCATATTTTGTAATAATACTTGCCATCTGCAGACACATAAAAAGCAACAACAAAAATTTCACGTGGAGAATTGAGATTTAGACATAGTCGCTTGAATAGAATCAGCTAGCTTCTCCCACAGCGTGCATGCAGCGTCTATAATATAATAATGTATAACGGTATAAAAAATTGTAATGTCAATGTCTATACCTTCACCACGATATAGTGGTACACTTGCCTGGTTGCCTGTGCCTGGAAAAGGGAAGAAACAACTGTAGAATGGGATTCTCTGAAACAAGAAAGCTCCTGCAGTTTGCTGTTCTATTTCTGTTCCTGGTACAATGTACAATACCACTTCTTGAAACGTGCAAAGGAGGTCGGCATGTGTAGTAGCGTAACCTTTCACTTTTATAGGCGTTAATATACGTTTTTTCTGTATTTGGTGAACGTATTTGTCTGGTTTCGTTAGAATTCTCGTTAAAATTTCGTAACCTATTTAGTGTTGCGTGATTTACGGCGGGAACAAGTGATTGTTCTTCTTTTTTTTTACCGGAGCTAAATTTTTCGTTTCATCGTTGCCACCTTTTTTAAAAAAAACTGATTTGTTTATAAACATGTTCACGATTATAGTCTCGCGCCTTTATTTTAAAAAGTGCACAGAAAAGTAAATTTTGTCGTGTACAATGTGTATGTAAGAGGAAAATAAAGGTCGTCCATTTTGGCAGCAGTGGTAGAGGTGGTGGCGTTTTAGAGGTAATAGAAGGGGATCGATCCCACCCAACCACAAAAACTTTGAGCTTCAATGAACTGAGCTTGAACCGTCAGGATATGAGAAAGTAAAGAGGAAACTTTCTACAAATATGTACGGAAAAGGGAGCTTGCATAAGTTTAAGTAGGAAAAGTACAGTGTGCACACGATAAAAGTTTCTCACAGACATATAAAATGGAAAATTTTCTAACAGTTTCTCCATAACGCAAACTTTCTTTACGCCAATTTTCAATAAGTTTCGAGAAAATTGAGGGAAAGTAAGAACTCAACACAACAGCAACAGAGGAAAATGGCAGCAAAAAGCAACCGTTCCAGCAAAAAGTCTACTATATGAAATGCCAGAAAATTGGTCTTCGTCGCGTACGTACGTTTGTTCGTATTCCGTTTTATGGGGTTACACAGTCAAGTATGGAGGTTGGTGTCTTATCATCATAGTCAGACGTGAAGGAAGGGCAATGCATAAGTTTGTTTCCCTTCCCTCCGTGTAATTTACAAAGTGTATAGAGTACGCGTATGCGACTATTATGTATATCTTTCATTCTCTCTGATAGCAAAACCATCCCCTCGAATATGATCAAGAATGGCTTCAGTGCAGCTTTTAAATATGTAGTACGTAGTTACTACTGCTGTGTATGGATGTACTTTCATGGTTTCTCATCTCCTCACTCTCTCTCTCTCTCTTTCTACTTCTGCTGTTTCTCTCTCGTGAGAACGACATGATAATATGGAGTGGATGCCATGATGATTCTCTCTGAGTAGAAAAGAGAGAAAGACAGGGTGACGCGTAGACACACACACACACACACATTTATTCCCTGTGCACAACGTTTTCCCTTTTTGTATTTTGAAAGAATGGATGAAAGATGAAGTAGAGAGTATGGACCTAGTCAGCTGCTCCAGAATTCTTGTACTTTTGACATGTCACGAAGCAAACCCTATTATTGGAGGTTCGTGAATTGCGTTCTGTAATAATTAAGCTTGTACGTTGCTGTTGTAATAACTTGAACTCTCGTAGTTGTACGTGCACTAGGGATTATGAAAAAATCTGCCACTGATGAATACGCCGTTGCTACTTTCCACAGTCAATGTACTGTCTCGCACTCGACGCTTTTTATATATACTTTCCTACCAACATTCCTGTAAGAATGGGAAAAGCTGGAGAGTTGCGCTGGTGTTGAAAAAAACGATGATTTATTCGACAAGATGTCGATTAGTGTTGCGACCGTAAAATTGTTTACCAAACCTTTTCTAGGTTCAGGGTGGCTACTATTAACTTTCTGCGTAAGTAAGCGAGAGTTGTAATTACCAAACACTTATGGGACAAACTTTACTAACTCTCATCAATTTTATAACTCATAAAATTCATGAAACTTTCTTTTTGTTTCTTTTACTCATACGGTAGACGTTTCTTACTCCAACTTTTCTTCTTGTTAGTATCGAAGTAGTAAAATTGAGTTATTACTCCACATGTAATGCTAAAATTCAAATTGCTTTTATAAAATCCGGTGGGTTGTATGTATGTACTTTACTGCGAGGACGAAGGTAGTTTGTTTAGGTAGTAAGAGTAATTGTAATGACAAGACTTTTGTTATAAAAAACTTTTGAATATTCAAAATTATTTCTTTTTCCACTTTGCTAGACACACTTGAGGGAGGTTCTAAAATAGGTTTATACTCTGATGCTTTCTACAAAATCTTTCTTTCTTGTTACTCTTTGTTTCCATTAGGACGTGTTAAAAGTAGTGTTTCAATTATGTGATGGTATGCATGCATGTATGATTTGAGATATATACTTCGTCAAAATTACGAGGTATTAATGTACAGTGGCCTTATTTTTTTAAATTTACAAAAAGGAGAAACAAAACAGGTAAATTGTAGTCTATATGGGAAATAATATGCTCAAGTTTAGCAACTTATGAACCAAATAAAAGCTTTAAATAAGTTCAGCTCAGCTCTCAAGCATAGCATGCCTTGCATAAAAACAGTAGTGAATTGCCCACAATAAAATGCATTGCACGGAACCACTGAAATGAAGTGTTGGTTTTGTTATTGAAAACGTTGGCGTTTTAAAAGCATTAAGCTATTGTGGGTGAATGATGTACAACATGTATGAAGCCTGCTGCACCCCGTATTGCTCCTATTGTGGGGACCTAATAAATGAATGGTATTACAAATGAAGTGACATTTCTAATAGGTTTTATTAACGTTAATATGCCTTTAATTGTAAAAGTGTCTGTCTGTCAAATCTACGTCCAATAACGGTTATACAAATTGTTATAAGTGACTCATTTGTACAGTAAAATTAGCAGTACTAGAATCATTGCAATATGAAAATAAGTAATAGCAAACCTAAAAAAATAGAGTGAAGCTCGAATATTTTATACAACCGGGAACTTGACCGAATTCTATTTTCGGTTCAGTGTTACGTCAACCCGAACCTACATCATGCAAAATGTTGATAACGAGGACTTCAAAAAAACGCTGCTTGAAATGTGCTTTTCAATGCTACCTCCCAAGTAGGGAGTGTGGATGATGGATGGAAGGATGAACAAGGTAGCACTTGATCCAGCTCAGAGAATAAATTAATCATAGTCGAGTTAGTCATGTATTGCACTTTCTGTTTAATACCAGGTTACCTCCTTTATCTATCTTTGTTACTGTAAGCTTCAGCTTACTTATAAGAATGAGAGCTACCTTTGTAACGTAACGGGGCTTTTTGACTATAAAATCTTACAGCACTGCCACTTCTGATTTATATTCATTTCCTAAAACATGCAATGATTAAATACCAGCCTTTCATGTGTACCTTAACAGGGAGCGCGACAAAAGCAAAACTTTCCATAGGTTTTAAAATTGTCAAAAAAAAATTCCAGCAGACTTGTTATTACACGGGTATTTTAGGCAAAAATGCTAAAGAATTATGTATAGATAACATTGTGAATTATTGTTGTAAGTGGAATTGTACTCTTTATCCAGGAACATTTATGAGTACATTATGTAATGTTCTCCTGTCTCAGAAGCAGGGAGAATGAGTAATAGCTGCAAGCAGACAGATGATAAATTGAGACAATTGTGAGCTTTCAGAAGCGTAACAAGATCTATACCATCAGCACCTTGACTTTGTACAATCCCTTTTGCCACCCAAGTTTTGCTCCTCGAGTTGCGGATGCATATAAAAACGTCAACTCTCTCCCTTTCCCATCTCTAGTCACTAGAAACATATTTACCATTGTGAAAATCAAGTTTGTTCGGCTTAACCAGAATATTACCCATCCGCTAAATTAATCTTCTCTGTTTTCCCTGCCTAAAAATTCCTTCATTTTTCGGTGCTATTACTATCCTTATGACTATATGAATATTCGGGATAAAAACTATTCAATAACGCAACATCCTTTCAGGCGTGTGTATGTATACCAGCAGGCAAGCAGTGATAAAATCACGCTATTAATCCACCTATGTGTGAAACATAAAATGTTACCTTAAAAACTTCTGCTCACCAAAAACCATTTTGATGAGTCTCTGTTCCAGCCAATGGTAATATTCCTCTGAAATCCGAGATGGTTTCGGCTCTACCTAAAACTGTCAATCAAAATTTTAGGGAAGAGCAGCCACTCCACATGTTTTGTAAAAGGTGCTTACTTGTGCAGAACCACTCCCGAACAATTAAAAACCAGCAAGTTTTACTGTTTATACAAACTTTGCAAATTATGCTTATTTTTGCAATTTTCAGCCAGTGACTAAGACACGGGGAAAAATACGTCTAATGAAAATGCTTATGTACAATCGTTTCATACAGCAGCAAGCAAAAAATGTACAAGGATGGGAACACTCCCTCTTTGAAAAGCCACCACCACCACCATCTATAGATACCAATATTTTTCTTATAAAACCTTTTTCGCCCGCACAGCAATGATGGCCTAGAACAATGTCGTCACGCAGATACGTAAGTATAGCTAGAGAGAGAGAGAGATGGGGAGAGAGAGATTTTTTCCCCTTTTCGTTTACTCTCGTCCTCTAGTGAACCCATAAAACAGGAGTGTATCTGAGATGGAAGAGATGGAATACATGCACGGAATTTGTATTACATTCTTACTTGGTCGATGCCTGTTTTCCTATATACGATCACTATCACGAAAGTCTGGTGCACGTAATCTATACCCTGCCAGCTACCTATCCGTTCATTATATTAACTACCAAGTACAAACCGTATATATGTCCATATGTATAATGTACCGAGGTATAATGTTATAGAAGATTTGTACACAGATAAACATAATATTATATAATATTAAATGAAACAAGCTCCAGGCGGACGAGAAAGGCGACCACCCGACACACAGACCTAACAATCATCTTTTTCTACCCTTCGTGTTTTTCATCTGGTGCCTCTCTCTCTCTCTCGCTCTCCTATTACGATGATCACTACTGATGCCATCATGATGAAGAGCATCAAACAGGCAGCAACCGTCCATTTCAGAAGAAAAGCTTCAACTTCCATTGGATAAGGATACTCAAGCATAAACATGGAAAATCCTTCCGTCAGCCTGCACACAAAATGTAATACCCGTTGTTGGTACTAGGATCATAACACACACAGTAGTGTAATCTCCACTCTTTTCTATCTCGCTCTCCCCTCTGTCTCTCTCTCTCTGTGTGAATAATTTTATATTATACAATGGAACAGTAAACCTATGTACCCCCGTCCACAGCCCGTACTTTGGGGAAGGCTGTATATGACATGATCATACACACCGAAAAAATCTAATGATAACATCTACTTCCTGAAACCCAAGATGATATTTATATCATTCTGATATAAATGTATATATGCACGCGTATACATGATTATTACGTTATGTACAAGCCGCCATGAAAGTCTACATCGGCAAACTGCGTGATGAAAAGTACTTTTATTATGGCATGTCATAATAATATTCTCTTTCCTTTCCACAAAAGGACTTATAATACACAGGCAAACAACCGAGCAAGTAATAGACATAATGAGAACCATTTTCCGCTAAAAAATTAACGACATTAATTATCCCGTTCGCACACACTAATCGTTTTAATTAGAATGTGACAGTGAGTTTGCCTACAACACTCCATTTCTGCTGCTCAGCAAGAGAAAGTTCAAACTTTAAAAATGTGCAGACGCAGGTATTAACGATGGTATGGAAATACTGAAGGGTGAGTATTCACGATATTCTCCCGTGTTAGTGTTGTGTATAACAACTGCTAGCGGGGCCCTGATGACTACATTGAAAGCAATTCTTTCAGCAGTACGGCTACTCAATTTAGCCTAAAACAACAGCTGAACAATGGCAATTTTCCCTCAAATATGGGAGTTGGAAATAGGAGCGTCCGCATGAAGAATACAATGTTGTGGATGCATACTATATTTTAAGATGTAATCCCTCTCTGATCCATACTTAATCCTTGGATGATATCCTACCTAATGTGGCTTACTTTAATTCAACTAAAAGAGTTCCTTTTTACATTATCATATTTACTACTTCTGCTCCAACTACAACTAAAGCCCGGCTTGTTCTCGGGTCTATGTGCACACGAATCTCAAAAGTTTATGACTTTGCAAGGGAAAGATTACTAAAAAATGAACTAACCAGACATGGGTTCATGTCATCAAATATTTCTTTCTCCACCACAGTGTGTATATAATGTACGTTACTGATAGTGGTAGTGGTGATGTCTCAAGAACCTACTACTCTAGGGATTTTGCCCTGGTGTAGATATTTTTGGAGCCTTTTACATTTTCAGGAAACCGATATGATACGTAAACGGAAAGAAACATACAATACAACACAAAAAAGTTAAATATTATATTTAGTATGGCGTTTAATGATGTAAAATTGGTGTTCATACTTGGTTAAATTCTGATAAATTTTGCATTTGCTTTAGTTTTTGTACGTACTTGTGCATTATGTATAAGTTGGGTATAGCATACGTGTATATAAAGACAATGATGGCGACATTTCCCCCTTTTGAAGTAACTTTTACTTTTAAAATTGTGAAATACAAAAAAAACTTTGCGAATGACAGAATTGTTCTATATGAACTCAACAGCTACATTTAAGTTGTTTTATCAAGAACAGACGAATTGTGTAAAGAGTTACCTAACTGAATGCTCTAGTGTATGGTTCCACTTTACCGGTGGAAAAAGGTGTGACATGAAACCGATGATCGGATGAAAAGTTGTGACGCTTCACAACTCAGTAAACCAGTAACGGCGCGGCGGTAGCATGGTGTAATTCAATAAATGTCAAGATATGAATGAATGACTATGCATACCCACAGATGATGTGAAGGGAGCAATATTATAAATAAGAGAACTTACGACTCCTCGTTACAAGTTCAGAATGATTGAACCGACTTTCTCAGATAAATCTATAAAGCATGCCTCGTCCAATATTTCATCAACTTTACTACTTGTATATTTAGAGAAAGGGATTCGAAAGACGGCAAAAAGAGAAAACCGAGAAAGAAAAAAGAAAATGTGCGGAAAATGCTACCCCATACTAATACATAATGTAAACAAGATCAACGATCTTGTTCACTTCTATTTTTTTCGCTTTGCATTCTCCTCTACTACTACAAGCTCCACGCCATAGTCACATCTCTACACGGCACACGGTGGCTGTTATTTGGATTGAATGAGGCGTTGAATGAAGGGAGGGAGTGAGCGCCAGCAAAAAAAGTAAAGTGAACGAAGTGAAGTAAGTAGTGGGGAAAACTCCATCCAAGCGTTTCAGACGTCCATCAATGCTTTTACTCTGTCTGACGTACATTGTAATAGTTTGTTCACAAGGGAGGCTGTATATGTCTATATGCGCAACCTAATATGGTGGTTTATAATAGAACATTAATAGTTCTCCTGCATTACTCTTGCCCATTTCCCATTCATTTCAGAAACATCATTCATTATACAGTTTCCTCTTTTCTACATTCTTACGATATTACGATATACATCTACAAATAAACTTGAGTTGCAGGATTCTCTTTTCAAAAATTCGGCTTTCATGCAGGTATTGTTTGCAAAAGGTATGTGTGTATACAGTACAGGTACACGAATCGGCGGATCGAGCGGATATTGCTTAGACCGCATTAATGGGAAAGCACATGGAGTGTGTAAAGTCAGAAAAAAAGTTTATGCTTACTTGTGAGAAGGTGTAAACAAAATTACGTCTTCTTTCCTTTGTGTTTGTTTGTGTTTATCAATAAAGCGTACAATAACTCCTTGTCAAGTTAGGGTAGATTTTTTTGTGCTACTTACTATGATTTCTGCTACTCGCGGATCCGATCTGACTTGTTGTTGAATTTCACAGTGATGACGACGACGTCGATGATGATGATGAAGATGACTTACACTTTTTGCAATGACGAGAAATACACCGTAGAAAAAGGATTGACCATGACTCGGCAAAAAAGTTTGTGAAAAGAAGGAAGTCGTGTGCGGGACATGTTTGTTACGTATCACAACACCAGCCCCACCATCCGCAGTTCCCCTTTAGTGTCCTCCGAAATGGTATCCAGTGCTGCAAGGGTTCGTTCTCCACAGTTGTTGAAGTTCCTGGTGACGATGATGATAATGACGACGACAACAGCGACGTCCGAGTTGACAGCAGATGGTACCAAGCAAAAATTATTATAAATCACACTCCTCTTGATAAAAAAAAGTTTGCTCGACACTCCTAAGGTATCAATGACCAATGGTGCAATATGACAGTGCTGTACAGAAAGTACTGATAAATTGTGTTTTCTACATACAAACCGGAGGCAGGTTGTCGGTTTGTGTTTCTTTTCATGTTACTTTTCTTAATGATATTATTACAAAATAAAAAAGGAAGACAGAAAAACGAGAGACAGAGAGGAGAAGGAGATAGCTGGGGAAAAGTTTTGGTGTGTGTGTGTAATATTGTAAGTTTTTTGTTTGTTTGCTGACTGACTGACAGAAAAAGGAGCCGGAGCCTGTGACACTTTGCTGTTGCTGTTTTTGTAAGCAAGCACACATCTACTCTAGTCGCCTTTCCTTGAAAACGCCGTTTTTTGTCTGAGTGCTAGTGATCGTCTAAATGTGTAAGTGTGCCTGGATGTTTGGATATATTTGTGGGTCTGTGTGTGTGTGTGTGTGTTGAAGAGACAAAATCAGGATGTCAGGAGACAGACGGATGGAATCAAACAACAAGTCACCACCACAATACCAGCACTCTTTTTTAGATGTCTTTCTCCTCGTTGTCCCTCATTTTATATGGTACTGACTGACTGACTGTTGAAGAGCAAAGAAAACGACAAGGATGATGATGAGGAGGAGAGCGCAGTGAGAGGAGAGAGCAAGCAGGCAGACAGACAGTCAGAGAGAGGAGGAACAAAAATTGTACAAGTGGTCTGGTGTGTTTTCTATATTTGAGAACAGTCAGTAGTAGTGGTGATGGTGGTATGGTGGTCGCAATACATATGATGATGATGGAAGTAGTAACGAAATGGTATATACAACTCGTCGGTTGGAAAATGTCTTTTTGCTTTTTTGCTGCACCATGTAATATAGCTGTGAGAAGATATGAGACATAATATAGAGCAATACTACTACATCCAATAGAAAAGGAACAGAGCCAGTCAGCCACTTATGTATCACCGCTGCCACCACTACCACCACCACCAACCAGTGTAATAAGAGCAGTTGGTCTCTTATATTGCTGTAAATTCCTGAATCTTTATCGTGACAGCGGTGTGTGTATTTGTAGAAAGTTTGCTTTACAGTAAAAATATAAAATGTCTTCTGTAAGTGTACACACAAAATGATATTATAGAGTAAGAAGTGATTCCATGAGTACACAGACATAAATACCTATTATGCCTACAGAAGTGGAAAGTATTCATGTAATGTCTAATATTTTGCATGTGTATATTCAATACTCAAACTCAAACAGAAATGTATGGTGAAGGCGCACACATATGAACCAAAATAGAGAAAATTTCCGTGCCTATCTTTTTCAGAAGGAAGTACGATAGAGTAAAAAGAGAAAGAGAGAGAGGGAGAGCGAGAAGCAGTAGAAAAGAGAGAAGTCGGGTCTTCGTCAAAGACAGGAGAGGGCAAGGCAAGCCGTGTTTTATCCAATTTTATCCGCAGAATCCACGGGATTGGTAAAGGGAAAGTGTCGTTACGTTGCGTCCTTAGCGCCAGTACCACCATTCCACTTTCAACAGCAGCATAACGCACACCACTGCTGCTGCCGCTCCTGCAATATATACTGCTACTAAGCAGACATTGAAGCATTCTTTCTACTTCCGTACGTCCGTACAAAATGTAAAAAGGTACATAGACCAGGCTATACTACTACTCCCATCGCCCAAGTTCTCTCGCTGCCTCTCCTACATGGATCCCTGTTTCTTTTCTCACCAAACATTTTTCCGTCCGCCATAAAACAGGAAGCCGCCTATAGAGAATCATCGTACAGGCCTGCTTGCTTTTCTTCGGTTTGGTACTTTTAGCAAGGAAACTAACTGTATACACCATTTAATAATGATGACGGCGACGGAACAAGTGTATACACGGTGGAGGCAGAACTAGAAAAATAGAACACAATACTGTGTGAATATGTATTTATATGTCTGACTGAGTGAGCATGTGTGTGTGTGTGTGTGAATATCTGCCATCACCACCACGTACTCCCTGCATATACTCAAAACCAGGAAGAGAAAAGAAGAAAAAGCTACATAATCATGCCCTTCTCCATTTCCCTGTTTCCTATATCACCACCATTCTTGTTGGCTGGAAGAAGCAGCAGCAGCAGCAGCAAACTAACTTGCATTTTATCTACTGTTTCTGCTAAAGGTTATAGTTATAGTTAAAAGGGACCATGTAGCTAGACGAGAAGAAATTCATAAGCACCAACACCACGAGCTTTCCATTTTATGTACTTTCTTCATGGCAATGGCACAAGTAGCGGTAGTAAGTAGAAGCAGCATGTGGTTCAGCAATCAAGTCGACTTTCTTTTCTGGCTTTTTCATTTTTTTCTATCATTCTTTCTCTCTCCGTGTAAGTCTTTATATAAGAATATGAAACCACTTGTGTTTCAATGTACTACGCATTTTTACGTTTATTTCGTCCTGTCAAGAAGTACACTAGTTTATTCTTATATCAACAATGTGCTCCTTCCTCTTGATAGGAATAATAGCACTGTCCAGAAAGCAGTAAATATGTTCGTTACAGCAGCTTTTTACTCCATCTCTATGTTTAGCAGCTGCAGTAGTGGAAATAATCCTACGTATGAAAATCATTTCAATGTGAGAAATGAGCACTCTCAGATTTTTTCTCCCTTTTTAAAATAATAATCCCACGGCTTTTTAATATGCACACAGAGTGAGAGAGCTCCGCATTTCACAGGAAGTCATAATGCAAATGCATAAGATTGTTAAAACTTCTGAAACTTGTAAAAAATCTACTCTTACGCTTACTTTTAAAGTAAAACCAGTGTGCGCACAGTTCTCATTTCGTACCAAAGTGGAAGAGAAAAAAGGATATGCGTCTTGTCTCGACAGCTTCTTCAGAGGACTTTTTTCTTTAGCTTTTTTGTCACTGTCGGCAAAAGCAGCGTGTGGTGGATGCTCCATGTCTGTCTTCTGACAAACGATGCAGTAATCTATCACCAAACTAGAGAGCTGAACTACACATATACAAGTTGTACTTGCACTATCCACTAATGAAATCTCCAAATAGTTGGTGATGGAGCTGCTGCTCCCACTTGGCATTATTCTAAAGGATCACTTTACTCATTTGCTAAGATATATGTATCCTTTTACCAAGTTTTTTTTCACTATCCAACGGTAACATTGTGTTACAATGACGAAGAACCAAAAGGTAAACTACATGTCTTGGCATTTATATGTAATTAATATTTAATTAAGTCAATTAACGATATTGCTCGGAATATGAATAGTTCCCGTTAACAAAGTAGTCCTGCTCGGCAATGCACCAGCTTTGACGCTGGAGACTGCTGGAGAAACAATGGGGTCTTATATTTATACTACGACGTTCAACCAACAACGACGACGACAACAGCAGTACAGCAAATTAAGCAGAGGGTAAAATGATCCACTACTGACTTTATCTGTTCTACTAAATAAAGGTTCCTGTCGTCCCAAGTCCACACAGGAACAGCTAGCAGTACACACACAGTATAAACAGAAACCTCTTTAGTTTGCTGGACACACGTTGCTTGTTTTCAGGAACGATGATCACAAACAACAGACTGAAACTCTAGCACTCTTCTGTGAAGCTCACATCCCTTCCAAAAGTTTATCTTTTAACTCTCGTGCTAATATATGTGTACAATTTTTTGTCCTCTTCTTATCCTCTTCTTCTTGCTCTTCCTCGTGGCATTCTTTCTTTTCATTCTTCTACATTATCCATCCGTAGTGTGGGCTCCTGTTTTATAGTAAAGCTACTTCTTGCTCCATAAAGAGCCAACTTGACGTAATAAAAAGTTTGTAAAGGTGATAGCAAGTAGTTGTACGGACCATTATACATTTCACAGGCATATAGATACTCGGAAATATACCAAGGGGGTACATCGTTCTTATATCTATACACGCTGTATCCACCAAAGAAAGCCTGAAGGTTTTACTGTTACGCTGTGGGATGGGTTGTCAGATGGATTTTGTGTTTATACTTTTATGGCCTGTATTTTTCACAATGTTACTCCTCCAAAAAAATTTTCGTACCCATTTCTGGATAATATTTGTACACAACAATGTAATAAAATAATCTTAAAAACAAGTTTGCATAATACTTTTCTCAGAAAACATGCTGCTTTATCTGCTACTATCTATATAACCTGGCAAGATATAACGTTTTTTGTGTGTGTAACTACAGCTCTTCATTGACGATTGACAACGACAGGAACAACAATGCTAGTTGTTGATGTCGAAAATGTTTGTTAAAAGTTAAAATATATTATTACCTTTATAACAATGTACAATCTACAACCATGCTATCAGGATCTATATACCGGGTAATATAAAGGGATGTACTACAGGAAAAATATTACGCGCAATGCTATTTTTCGACGGAACTAGGCGAGTTTCTTGTTCAAATTTACACAATACTACGTACATCCAGCAGAGATACAACAACTGAAAACTATAACAGAACTGGGGTAAAGGATAAAAAGAGCTCGTTGTTATATATTACATCAAACCCGCCGCTTATACTGGGAGACTTGTCAAATACGTTGATATTTGTATAAAGGCTGCGACTTGCTTATTTATAAACTCTGATATATATGCATATGAACATTATACACATCTTTTGCAGCAGTTGTACTGGAGCAGAGAAATATAATGTGCAGAAGAGAGAAGAGTTGCATTTCCTTTTTTTGCTCCGGGTATACACACACCTTAACTGGAACGTAATTGTGAATAGTTCACTCACATTGTTAACAACCCCGGAAAACGAAATACATGTCTGTTTTGTATTATGCCAAGCAATAAAACTGAATAAAGTGGAATGTTACTATATGCTGAATGCGGTGCTATTCACCCTGGGTGTGAGAGAAGCTTCTGTGCAAAGTCTGGACCAAGAAAAAAGCATGGCACTCCTGCTTTCCCATTTTACCGATTTACATGGATTTTCTAATGTTGTAGACGTCGACGGTGAACAAGCACACTTACACTACACAAGTCAAGAATAATATCAGAAATAATCATGCCTGTTGAAAAGTACGACGGAATAAGTTGCATTTTGGAACTGGGTACATGGCAAAAACTAAATGTTACCTGTTTCTAAAATGAACGTTACATTTACATACAAGCACGCACTACATGCTAGTTATTATTACTATTATTGCCGTTGCACGAATTCCTTTCATTGTATCATCGTCATGCATGTGGGAATGCGTACTATATAATGCGTACGTCGTGCAGTACGTTCTATACCGACAAATGATGCATGTATTTCTACGTGACGCAATAAACTCAAACCAGGCGCGTGTACGTGCATGTGTCTATATTTGACACACAAGTACCATTTTACAGCAACATTTTACAACAGCACACAATATTCCGGGTACATTCATTCATGGATAAAGTAACCAATTTCATTATAATAATATAATATAGCTTGGAGTTTTCTTTTCAATGCAGGCAGGCTCTAGTGAAGTGATTCTTCCACGTACTTGTTTAAATTTAAATGTACTGTATCAGTACCGGGACTGCTCAAGTACTTGTAATTTACAATAAATATACACACACAACTCTCACCATATACTTATGCATGAATCTAAGGGAATGGTACTAATAATATTTAAAACAGCTTTAATATTTTGTGTTTACAAAGTACAATGTGATGGGGAACATGCAGCAAAGAGGAGTCCCATAGTAGAAACTGTACAATATATAGAGTATATTTGTTTATTTAGTGAGCCTACACAAAAACAAAATAATATTACGAAGAAAGAAAACATTGTGTGTAATAAATATATAAAATAGAAAGTATATATATATATTTTATAGCGACATATTAAATAAATGCATTTTATAATACAGATATTAGATATATTAAGCTCGTACCATGTTGCTCATGAAGAGATGAATAGTTCGTGTTTCTATTCGTTATACAGAAGTTGGAGAGGAGTGAAAAACATAAGCAAGCGTGGAAGAACCTTTTAACTAAAAAGAAAAGCATCTCTCTTCCCTCCTTCCCTGAAAGCATGATATTCAAGAGAGAGAGAGAGAGAGAGAGTGAGCAAAAGTATGAGATATACAAAAACTAAAGCATGTGGTAGTTATTGTAGAATTCTAACGAGAGAGAGAGAGGAGTGAGGAGGAAGAAGAAAAGAGAAGTAGCATCACACAGAAAAGAACGTAGGCAACAACGACCAAGTTTACTCTTTTGCTATTACTACCGCTGCCACCACCACTGCCGCCGCGATCATATACACTGAAGAAGCGAGAGACCCCCAAATTTTGAAGCAAATGGCCAACTATAAATCCTAGCAATAAATTTTATTACCCCCTCGTCGAGCTCACTGCCATAAATAACGCACCTAAAAGTCAAACGCCGCGAATATAACCTTTAACCATACTACTAAGAATAAAGGGACGAACGAAAAAAGAAGAAGGAATAATACGACGAGAACTGACTACAACATTCTGGTCTGCCTTTTAAGTTACGAAGAACGAAAAAACGAATGTAATAATATGTATTTATATATACACAGACATTATAAAATACTTGCATTTTTGGGTACTGCTACTTAAACAGCTTCTGCAGCTACAACTACTACTACTACGGCTGCTTACCAGCCAACAGCTCCATAACCGAAGTACGATATTGCCACCGCCAAGTATACATACATACGGGCTACATCTCTACTACTACAAGTCCCGCTGCTGTATCACTGATAATAATAATGTACATGATCTGTATCAGAAGAGAGAAAAAAGAGAAAATGTGCGGAAAAAATAGAAGTTGCAGTGTAATAATATTTTTTGGGCAAAATAAGAGAAATTCGTATATTGGGTATTACTTGCAGCAGCTAGAAGCAGCTGATGATGGAGAGAAACGGAAAAAAGGAGACATACCAAGTAGGGTGGTAGGTAACTAAATTTTTGTAGCTTCTGTGGGTAGCATTTTCCGCATCTCGATTTTTCTCATTATCGGAATACGCGGACAAAGCAAAGGCAAAACGAGAGGAGAGAGGGAGAGGAGAGAGCAACAGCCCCACCAACTCTCGACCACTGAAAAGCGAGAGATGAGAGAATAATCAAGTACATAAGGAAAATGTAGACGTGCGTGTTAAGAGTGAACTCACCCAAGAAGATAACTGAAAGTTGGGGAGTTTGTTTGACAAAAAATTTAAGCTCAGCAGAGGGTTTGGCATGGCATAGTGAACGAGAAATCTAGTAATGCCAACAAAAAAGGAAGTTGCTTGAAAGGTACTCCTCTTCTTGACGGACCGTGTTCTGGGGAAAATGTTTTAAAAAAGCTTTTTTTACAACAGCGCCAACACTCCCAAAAATCATTGACTTTTTACTTGCTTCCATTCTAAATGTATTTGTAATTCGGGCTACCTACCCGTCTTGGTATGTAATCACTGGCGACAAAACGTCGATTTGTTCGGTTATAAAATATTGGAACGATGCTGATGCGGGAAATGGCTCTGATAAGTAGTTAACAATGAGTTTGAATGATGCTTGTTTTCGTGGGGATGAATTTCTCCCTATTAAATCGTTTGTAAGTGACTCTTATTATGTCATACATCAGTCTTATATAAGATCATGGTGACTATAGGTGTGATTACAGCACAATACGAAAATTTGTGGAACTCTAATGTAAACCGTAGCTGGTCGCTTTAATACGGCTTTTGTTGAAATAATTTGGCACTTACATGCACTGATGGCAATCATGCAGTACTGTTCAAATTATCTAGGTATATTTATTTACTTAGCTGAGTCGTGTCATAATTCAAATACCACTGGCATATCTATTGCAATCACGAGGCTTGATTTAATTAAATGATATATGATGATGAACACCAATTTCTTGGATAAAGTCCTTTTCAGAGATTTTCAACTGGTTTAATCATGCGTTGCTGAAGAAGTAATGTTCCTGACAATGTTTTACCGTAACTGTAATAATGAAAAGTGGTTAATTTGTAGCGTACATGGTTCAAGACGGTCTCATATATCACTTTTAGGCCACCTTTTCTGTTGTGGATTTACTAATAGTCCCCATAATTTAGACTTTCAATTTTATCCTCTTGTTGGAGAGGTATTTATTATATGGTGGAGTGGAGATGCGATAAGTATCGTAAATGCGCAATTTTCGAGTACAGAGGAAATAATCCTACGCGCCAGATATGGTTAAAATGGAAACGTTTGGTGGAGCTAATGGAATCGTTGAATTTCACATCAGAACAGAACGAAAGCAAGATTTTTCTCTTTTACAGATCCTGGTGGTGTTGGTAGCAAAAGGGAAAATGAACATTTCTCTAAATTTTGTACATGAATATATATCATGCAGATAAAACTACTGCTTTCCTATTCTCACTGATCTAACAAGTATAAGTAGGCATGCAATATGTAACGCTTCAAATTAGCACAGTACCCATCGGTCAGTACACAGTCGATATTTGGTTGGAAACCATTTAAATGTTTGCGTGCTTCCGTTCGGTTCATTCACTACTAATTAAATGCATTTGGGAAATTTCCAGAAATTGGAAATAATGAAACACTAGTAGTGTAGAAAACATAAACGCGGAACCGGCTCCCATTATTGTTTCTTGATTCGCTGCCCAAAATTTGGAGTAATAACAATATTCCAACCTGCTAGTCATACTAATTCCCTATTATATACGTCACACTCACATTGTTCATTTCTTGCTTGGGTGCAAAGCTTATAGCTTTCTGTAACTGGACTATTTGACTAAAAGATTTGACTGAAACAAGCTCAGCAGATCAAACAAGAAATGATCATGTTTTTCTGATAATGATACAACTTCTACCAACAAGGGACGATTTTATGGTCATGCTCGTCCTCAGCAAATGCAATCCGAAACTCTATTTTATTAACCAACTACCAAAAGCATCGGAAGCAGTAAGTTGTGTTGACCAATATTACTTTTTAGGTTACCATTAATCGGCTTACTAATTAATTTACAGGTATCAAGTTTTGACAAAGTACAACTAAGGTGGAACGTTTTAAAATAGGAAACATACTTGCCTATAATAAGGTTGAGGTTTGACTTTTATTAGTTTTGAATGATAGATGACCTCACTTTGTCTAGATTTTTCCACGTCGTGGAGCAATACGCTCATTGTATTGTGCGGCATGTCAAAACTTGCAATCTTACAAATATCTGCATATCCCGTGCCAAAATAGAAACGAATTGCCAGCATTTCGTAAATTGAATTCGATACAGTGCTACAGCAGCTGGGGTGCACGATGGAGGGACATGCAAAGTTTTGACATAGAGACGAGCGTCCAACTGTTATTAATAGTTGGAATTCTCTCATGAGTACGGGCACGACCAATGCACACAACTTTATAATTATAAAGTTTGCTAGTAAGTATTTTCCTTGAATTTAGCCTAATCATGATGTGATGATATTACTTTTGCCCAAAATAATACTTGTTTGTAGGCTAGCTGTGATCTGACTGTAGAATTTGCATGGAGTCATTTCGGTGTAAAATGAAGATATGAGAAAACAATCAAAAACATTTCTTACAAATACACTTTTAAATGGCTTGGTTCAAGGAATTCAGAGAATATCTTCATATATGTGTATAGTGCACTTTCCTATAAATACGCAGGTGTACCAGTAGCATAGCTGTATGACAAAGCATTAACTGTTGTGTGCGCATAGTGAAGTCAGAGTGTCTTATTCTCTCTGCAAATTACTAGGTACTTCTGCATTGAGGTTGTTGGGTAGCTGTGTGCTGAGTTGACAATTTACTTAAGCTTACAATTTGTTTCTCTTGATTCATTCTTTCATCCACTACTGTCTCGCGTTATTGTTTGCCTCACAAAGATTTCTTCACACAGGATGCTTTAGCAGTAAAAAGGAGGAAAGCTTTAAATATTATATACACTATGCACGTCATAGAAATGAAAAAATCCTTCCTTGAAAGTCATAATAAAATCCTATTCACTTGCCAGCGGTAATAGTTACTTGCTGTTGCTTCTCTCAAAGTACAAAACAATTCATTTCCGTTTTTTTTTTGAAAATGCAAAGCATCTTGCCTCTTTTGTACTTCCTAAGTACCCGTACATACTATTTCACTATCTTTAATGTGTATTTGTAAGTATTATATATTACTATACGTATTTTGCCCTTTTTATTGATTCTGGCTAGAATTCGATACTTGCACGCTTGGAAAACTTTCACTTTTTACTTCTTCCTCGTATATATGTACGAAAGAGCTCTCTTTTCTCCTAAACAAAAGTCATTTTGTATAATACCCAGTTATTTTGTCAGCCCAACAGCGGAGTTCTCGCCCTGTTACTTTTTGCACACTCTCACAGTTTGCTTTTCCCGTTGGTTTCTGTCTCTCTCTCTACGAGAAATAGTTATTATTGTGCCTTTTTCTTGGCTACTTGCCTCCAACTTTCTATATTCGGTTGGTTGTTACTTCTTCCCCTCCTTCTTGCCTTTAAGTTCATCTCTCGGCACATCTGTTTACAATGCCAGACTAGTGGCAGGCTCCGCACCGCGGCACAGGAGACGGAGCGAGGGGTATGGCTGGATGAGGAACACGGCCAAAAATTATTGTTCAAACGCTTGCCCAAATATAAAAAGTAAAGGGGATTTTGCGAGTTTGTAAAAAACTGAAATTTTGTAGACTAACGGGAAAAGAATGCACGTGTATACCCATATAGATAGGAACGCCATAGTAGTTGATAGTAAAGTAAAAGAAAAAAGTACTAAGCTCTCTCAGGAAAATAATATTGCTGGAAGAATGCACATTCGAGACTCGAGACTGGGAATTAAACCCTTTCTTTGTAATGAATAAAATCTTTTCATTTCGGATGTTTTTTTCTCTCTTTTCATTTTCTCGCTTCCATAAAACCCGGCAAAAGAAATAATTCATCAAGGCTTATTGCGATACTTTCATGCAAATTCATTAATATCAAGTATCAACGAGTATAAAGTGTAAGCGGTGCTTGTTTGCATTTGATTTTTGCGTCACAGCGCAATATGAAATTTTTAATGAAGCAGCAAACAAAACTAGTCGTTCCTGAAGTCTAGTCAGCGCGTGCAATACAGTCAAAGAGGATGTTTGTTAAATCCAAGCTGTTTATGGTAGTAGACTTATTACAATCATTTTTATAACATATTTCGGTTTTATTTTGATCTACTTACATGCTCTTTATCTGTTCGTTAATGTATCCTCTTTTTCAGCTCATGGTAATAAACAAGATTACTGAATTGAACATCAACTCAAAATTTCAACTTTTCCTTATCATAACCGTGTAGTACATAATATAATTCAATGAATAATAAACTTCGCATATTCTCAGATACAATAGTTTTCAAAATAGGGCTAAAAATACGTTTCTGCACACTCTCACTTTTCTGCGATAGACACAGTACCAAATTGTCGCCATTAAAAATAGGGTAGTGTACTGTACAGTCTAGTGTTAACTACACTTCAATACAGTGCTGCGCGTCGCGTAAAGAGCAAATCACTAAAGCGTTAATGTAGACCTAAGAAAAGTTCACACAAATACTGCCAGAATGAAAGTAATCACTAAAAAATATGAGGCTCTTTTCCTTATTTACGTTGAATACCAGTTTTCTGGACAGGCGTTGGCAATGCTAGTGTCACACACGGTCATTTTTATCTTCCTATACGCATATGAAAACAGCGATGAATACAGCAGAATTGGCAATTGGCCCCAATTTAAAGAAGGGAGCGATACAGAGTAAAAAAGGTTATTAAGTAAAATATTTTATGGGCAAAGTGAAATGATTTGCGAGTATTTCAGACAGCTATTGCGTACTATTTTTTATGGTTCACCGAATGGTAGCGTCAAAGGAGTGGCGGCGAATCGGGGTATTACTGGTGAACTAGAAATTCAACAATGTCATACACTTTTTTAAAGGGATTTTGTTGACTGAACTCACATTCATATCCTTTTGTGTAGCAGAAAAAAACTATCAACTATTGTAATAGTGTAGCTGTGAAAGTGGTAAGTGGTAATAACCTTCAATGCGGCAATATACTCTGAAAGAGGTAGTAATGCCTGTGCCGTGGCCACATAATAAATACAATTACCCATTACTGCTTAGTAGAACATCACTGTGAATAATAAACTGCATTGCCCCCAATGTTATCTAATCGTGTCGTCGTCCCCCCAATGCCTAAATATAACAAAAACTGTTAGCTATCTACTTTATTCGAATCAAAATGATAGGTCGTCGTACATGTATGGTAGGTAAGTAGAAAAAATGCCCACATTCCATTATATCGATATCGATACATCTCATACAGCGTAACACACACACACCCAAAAACCACTGCACAACTTTGAGGTAGCAGAATAAACCACGTTATACCTTGACATGCTGGTATTATTATTATGCTTTTACCGCGAAATTCCCTCTAACTGGGCCTATATATACCTAACGGTGCACACAATAAAGAAGGACAAGAAGAAACGACTAACGTAAAACTCAAAATGCCACGAGTTTATTCTTTCCAAAGTGCGTAATGGCACTGCATATACATAAAAACTCCACACGCTATGATGATAATGGTGAAGCAGTAGTAGTAGCTTTTATAAGTGTCTCTTTTACGACAGCAATCTCACAAATCACTTCCAAAATGTCGGGATCGGTTTCCCACCTTGAAAATAGCAACGCATGGTATATAACAGCTAGAATTTAGAAATATAGAAACTTTCAGGGCGTATAAACCATTGGAAGATTATGCTGACTTCAAAGGAAAAATATTTTTTAAACATTAGGGATGATCATAGTATGATAGTGACAACNTCAAAGGAAAAATATTTTTTAAACATTAGGGATGATCATAGTATGATAGTGACAACAAAGCAGTTTAGTGAAAAATGTCTTGCTTTCGTTTTTTGTTTGCAGTAATGTCATATTGTATGCATTCGTACTCCAAATTACACTGTCATTGTTGGTATTTGTGTAATTTATAATTATTTACAATAATGTACTTTTTTGTTGGATTTCATCTATTTTATAAATAGTCAAGTCGACTAATATTCTCATTCTCTAACGTACATTCAATGCAGAAATGGCATTTGTGTAATTTATAATTATTTACAATAATGTACTTTTTTGTTGGATTTCATCTATTTTATAAATAGTCAAGTCGACTAATATTCTCATTCTCTAACGTACATTCAATGCAGAAAACGTAGTTATCTTTACGTTTAATATGAACAACAATGAAATTTGGAAAGAATTTATCACAAAAAATTATGAAACGTAAGACCGGTTATTCTTAGTTTTACAATCTGCAAATATTACCAAATTTACTTTTGCGTTGCGCTCTTAGAAACTTTCTCCTGTAAAGTTATCTTGCAAAATCAAAGTTCAAATAATTATTAGTTTCAATTTTCTACTACAAGAAGGCGCTACAGATATATCATGCTTATAAGACCATGTCATTATGTCGAAAACGAACCTCCAATAGAACAAAGAAAGTTAAAAGAAAAATAATATATTCTTACACATGCTCTAGAAGTTTAACTATTTAAATTTTGATCAAACTTAGCAGAATCTTTAACTTTCGCTATTTAACTTTAATCTCTCCCGTTACCCCATGGGGATTGATCTCATAAACCCATCTACAAAATCCACCATAATGCTGACCTAAGTTATCGATTGGCGAAAACAGAATTCCAAAATTTCTTTAGCTTAAAGAGGTACCTCGAAATAACGGAATACATAATAATACCATTTAGTACCAGTCTAGCCGGTCCTAGAAAACTCTGTAGAACTGAGTCTTTGTGCAAGACATTTTACAAAAAAAATATTTACGTTAAGGTGCCATTCGCTTCAACGCAATTTCAAGTATTGATGAAACAACGAAAAATCCGCATTTCCGTCATTGCAGTCCTGCGTTAAGTTTGTTTAAGAAGTGAAACTTTGTTTATGAAGGGACCCATCCGGACTTCTGTTTCCTACCTGAACCATTAAGTGATAAAATGTGAATTACGAAATGCCTTCATATCAATAGTTGTTACATTTTTGTCAAGTTTTATGATTCTGTTAGTAGTTAGCCTTGTCGATTATAATATTTTAGAGAATTCTACACAATGGCTCAGCTTAAAGAAAGGAAGCGATATAAACGTTTATGGGAAGTTTTTCCTGCTTTTTTAAACAAAAACATAAAAACAGGCCAGGCCAACGTCCAGTGTCCTTTCCTCGTTTCTTCACTCCACGTTTGCCTTTCCTTTTCCTTAAAAACATTTTCTGCCCTCGTCTTTGGCTGACCATGCTACTTTGACCGTATTTGATATTATCCTATGCTCTGTCCTTACAAAAAATTAAACCAGGGGTCATCATCATCATACTGTTTACTAACACAGCAAACATAAAACTTTGGAAAAGGGACCAAAATTATATATACTCATTGTTTTCTAAAAGGGTCAAGCTGCAGCAGACATCCATAGTCAACCCATCGTATTTTTTCTTCCGCTCCCAATTCCTACCACCGCCCCACAGTTGGATACTAGGTACCTAACTTCTTACGACGAGCAACTGGCTAAGCATATCATAAAATTGGAAAAGGCAATAAGAAACGAAAGGCTCTTCTGTTAAACTTTATTGGCACAGTGCGCAGTCATGTCTGACAATGCTTCATTTTAAACAAAAATACTTGAGTGTCCATAAAAATACACGTACACAAATTGTTATTAATGAAAGTATCACGTTGTATCCTCTCTTTGTTTGTAACACACAGGTTATCCCTATTTCTTCTCACAAAAAGCCCGTAAACACTAAATGATTTACTAGCCAAACATATTCACTTATGTACGTAAACGCCTAAACAGCAGCAGAGAGGATTTACAAAAAAATCAGTCGTAAGATTTCTAATTTTTCCCTACTCCCTTTCCAACGTACGCTACCAAAACCTTTTGAGGGACTTTAAGTGTTGCCCATATTAAGTAAAACTTACGGAGAACAGAAATGACTTCCCTCTTTCGCAGTAAAACAAAGCTTTTAATGAAAAAGTCACGTTTCTTTTAAACTCGTGCCACATTCAGTCTACAGCAACTTACAGTACTCTCTCTCTCTGGTAACAAAGATTCACAGCCCTGTAATATCTGTTCTCCATCTCTCTTGGTTATTCCTTACTTGTTCAAACCGATTGCAATGAGTGGCTTGAATGTACCATGTACCTGAAGAATGAGATAAATTAATGCTTTGTTTTATGTGAACTAGCCTCTACTAGTGCCTCCACTACTACTGCTGCCGTTATATACGTCTAGTATTTTCCGTTGGATGTTAATATACATGCCCGCCCTACAAATAGCAATTAATTTACACTAATGACTTCTTGCTCACTGGACCATCAAAATGACTTTTATGTAGCAAAGATCGTCAACCAAGATAAACGGCAGCCTGGTATAAAAAGAGTAGAAAAGCAGAACGCGGGAGTCGTTGAGTGGAAAGAGAAAAACGCTAGTTCTCCCATCATCAGTGCTTAATGTACAAAATTACGTACTCTAAGAGGAGATGACGACAGTCTATAGTGTCAGTTTCATAGAAGGAGCCTGGTTATTATGGACAAAGACATGTATGCAAATGGCAAGTCTTTGTAATCGACATGATGTCGTTCCTTTTTTATTTTAAAATCAAGCAACGTTTTAAATAGAATGGTATTAAACGAGGCACAAAATTGTATAATATCAAACCAACATGGAAATTTATATAGTTTTCCAAATCTCATGTGCTTCTGACTACATGCTTGTTTGCTTTGACGATGGTTGATTGCGATCTAATGCTTAAGTAATCCCAGGCACTTGACTGCTGTTCTGTGTCATCATCGTACATACCATCGTGTAGTACCAGTACCACACGACTTATACGTTACCATTATGGCGTTTCAGATTACCACCCCAGAAGTTGCATGGTTATTCGTAAATTAGTTGCGACTTGTGGCTTTTATTGTTACGTCAAACGTCGTAGTCATTCCTAATTATTTATAATTTACATACATTATTTATATTGTTTCGTAGATTTGATGATCACTACCATTAAACTTCTATCTGGACGATTTTATACATAAGACAGTGACAAAATTACATATACTATTGTTCTATATAAAGGCTCTAGACTTTTTACTTTTTGGAATCTTGTGCCACTGCGACTTGATGAATTCTTCAAATTTACCTTTTGTTCTACCATTGCAGGACAGTATTACAAAGGCGGGTTTAGAATATAATTTGTTGATGTTCAACGTTATAATTTCACTCATGGAACTTTGTGATATTTAAAATCACACATTTTCTAAACACCCATTCCACACATTTAAATTCCACATTTTACTCCAAACACAACATAAAGACTCAATTAGTTAAAAAATAAATTTTGGCTACAGCGTATACAAGGGTATCGAATTCTAGGCAGATCGGGTCGTATGTATTTTGTGGGAAAGGCAGACTTTGAAATGTCCACTTACCATTGTGTGCACGAAAGCTACTTGGACTGATGCTTTGTGAATGGTAAATGGTAAATTCCAATTTCCATCACACTACACTAGCTGCTACTTTGTAGTGAATGAATAATCCTAGAACCATTATTGCACAATAAACTGCGCTACATGCAAACACGCCTATAAGCTAAAATGAACTGAACGTTTTCGTGCAGTTTAGATTTCTTTGTAATCCATGCGTATGACACAACTACTTCAAGGGAATGAAATTGCCCTCGAAGATTTTCTAGGAGCTTACACTAAGGAAATTAAATAGGATATAAATGTTGAAGGAATTGTTTTCTGAGCTTTTCCAGAAACTCGAAGCCATCTCAGTTAATTCTTTTTACAATTTGTTGTTATTTATTTCTTGTTTTTCTCAATTCTACTCCTTTTTATTGAATTCTTTTCATTATACCGAAACGTCAATTTATTGAATAAGTATGTAATTAATTACACTAAAGACATTAATACGACGTTGCCCAAAGTCCGACATAGAAGAACATATATCACGTTGTTCGCAAATAGGAAACGGGGCATTTTAAGACATCTGCTTAAACTGTGCTGCGTATCCAACAAAAACTCTTTATTCCGTTTTCTGTACGAATCTAGCGTTGAATTTTCTTGCTTTCTCTTTTTAGATTTTACTGCCAGTAACCTTTCGCGGGGAAGTTTGCATTGTTTGCCAGTTTCGCTTTTACGAAGTTCATTGTTTTCCCTTAAGCAAGCTTGTACGTCTTGTCACGGCAGCGCTCAGAATGCAGCAGCACCCAAACGCCATGAAATAACATAATATCGTCATTGGTATGGGTCTTGTGTTAGGGCAACTACTTCACTTCACCGACAACATGTATTCCGTTAGTACGAAAAGAGATGAAATCATTAAATTAGGTAAAATTTGTATGCAATTCACTTTGAACTATTCAAACTAATAACTTGCCCTTATTAAGAAAAGTGGAGGATGGCATACTAAGCAAACGAGAATGGAAATTTTCCAGGAAAGACGGTCCCCTAGATTCACTTCGATTTTCATCTATTAACTCCCGTAAAAAATAAACTCCCCATGTTTTACAAGGATAATATTTTCTGGTCTTATAAAATGCTGTGTCTCACGTGAATATCGTTTTACTGTATAGATTAGCTAGGTAATGTTCCACAGCGGAACACTAGAAATTATTCTTTATATTTAAAATGCAGTAAGTTTGCATTACAGCTCTCTACTCACATACAATATTTACAATGAGAATGTGTAGAATCAAGGATGGAAAGAGTTGAGTAGGGAGCAGGAAAAGGTCTCGTTCGCGTTGACAGTATTTTGAAAAATGTCTATCACTCTAATCACGTAAACAATAGCTGAATTTATTTCGTCCCACATAAAGACATTTTAATCTACTTGAATAATAAGAAGGCGTAGATAAACATACAAAAGCATGTCTATTTGTAGTACACGCCTGGTTGACTTCGTTTGG